>JAANQP010000224.1:0-95167 GCA_011320165.1 Fusarium protoensiforme
CCTTGCGCTTGCGGCACATGAGCTTCCCGCTCGCCCTCATGTGCCGCAAGCGCAAGGCCTACTATGAAAAGATGGCCCGCGAGGAACAGGACCCTTGGGAGGTTCAGAATGCCCGCTACCAGGTCGACTTTGCCCAGCTGAAGGAGGACCAAGTCATGTTTTGCGCTGGTGACGAGCGCAGAAGACTCAGCCCCGAGGCCGCCAAGGCACGGGATGAGGAATTCGCCAGACAGACCGAGGTCCTTTACCGAAGAATTGTTGAGCACACGGTTGCTGCTGAGGATGTCGGCGGTGAGGGCTCTATGGAGAAGAAGAATCGATCCAAGGGAGAGGAGCATCCCAACAAGACCCAGGCGAGTTAATCTCATCCCCGTTAACGGCAATCCTTCAGTAGCTAACCAGGAACTTGCCTGTAGCCCGGCCCTCTGGCTGAGTCTGCTATCCTTTCGGGCAACAAGTCTTCCCAGGGTTTTCTCAGCAGCCTTGTCCAATACCTCATGGGAATGTCGAGGTCTTCATCATCACCTTGAGGTTGTGGCCCTCTAAGAGGAGGGAGTGAGCAGATGACCTATGAATGATATGACAGGAGGGTTGCATTGGAGGATTGGCCAAGAAGAAAAAACTTGCGAGTATTAGACAAGATATCTTTGTTTGATCAGTCTGTCGGCTACAAGACCCGAGAAAGCAAAGTGGACACCAGATAGCTCATGCAACCTGCATCCAAATCGCCACTTCCCCGGACCTACTCAACTTGCTTGCATTTCTCCAGTCACGTAGATCTCATGTCAGCCCTACGAGGGACGCATCCTCCCCCCGGTGGAGTGAACCGGCAACATCGGGCCGGCCAGGGGGGCGTCGCCGTAATACTGCGGGGCCGCGGAGATGGTGCCGGTGCCGGATCTTCGGGTCTAACGGTCCCTCGCGTGCATGCAGTAGGCCCGTTATCAAAGACTGCAGGGTTTGTTTCTTGTCTTATCTCTGTGTCTACCGTCTATAAGTACCGCTGATGGTATAGTCCTTCTTTGGCCCCTTGACCGTATACTCAATCTCCCACTCCTTCAAGTTGACGGCATGGAACGCAAAGTTGTACTTGACGTTGTAGTAGTCGTCGATGCACAAGTGCCCAGCCTTGGCCGCCCACCCCTTTTCAGTCGCCCCGGTAAACTCGATCTCGTGGAAGAGGTAGTCGGCCCGCTTCAGGTCCTCGGGCTTGGCGAACCACACGCTCAGGACGTCCTTGAGCTCGTCGTACCGCCAGACATAGCGCCGCGTCGCCTTGAAGCCAAAGCCCTGCTCCGTCTTGAACTCGCCCTCCTCGATGTAGAGGTATTCCATGCCGAGCTCGTCCGCTTCTGGGGATCCGTCTGTGGGGTTGGCAGCGCATCGGAGACCATCGCTGGTCTTTTCGCGGAGCAGAAACTGTGCAGTTCCGCTAAAGTGACCGCTGGGATGCGTAGGAAGCTTGCTGATCAGGTCACGCTCAAGTTTCCATGTCCCCAGCAAGCTTCGGAACACGGCGTGAGCGACGAACCTTGGGGATGAGAGCCCGTCCGTCGCTGCTTTGTGAGTTTGCTTCAGTGACTCCAACGCGGCATCTCTCGACTCCTGGTCGTCGTCGGAGTTCGAGAACCTCGCTGGAGTCAGCATGTCCAGTGGCTTGTCGTTATGCGGGAGGCTAGGCACGGGCGGCGTTAGGGGCTCTCGAATCTTCATTGACAGCGCCTCAGCAAACTCGTCCATGAGATAAAGGTAGTCTCCCATCGGGAACTGCGACGTGCGAGGATCATCCCGAAGGTCAAGTGTCCGCCGGATAGAGATGTCGTCACGGAGCTTGTCCTGGAAAACCTGAGAAGAACGGCCTGGGGCGACATTGTCTGACCACAGTGCCGACACAAATCGAGCCTGCATCTGCATGACGCCCCAGTACGGCGATCGGTAGAAGCCGACAAAGCCTAGACCTGGAATCTCGGGGTGATGAGTGCCGTGGAAGGCCAGAGCGACTGGTTGGTCGATATGCTTGGGTGAGTGCTGAAGCGTCTTCAAAACATCGTCTGAAAGGAAGCTCAAACAGGGCGAGGGATCGAATCCCGTGGCCACAACTACCGCCGCGATGTCTTCGATCCTGGTGCCATCAGATAGAATTGCTGTAGAGCCCTCAAGGTCCTCCACTTTGCCTTTTGTCAACTTGATCATTCCCGATCGAACAAAGTCGGAGTACCAGAAACTGCAGGCCATGTAGGGCTGCTCCTCGTCGTTCGTCTCGTCTATCTTGAGCAGAGGGGAGAACTCGGCCTGATCAGTGCCAATGACATTCTTGTAGAGGCCATTCAGCATCTTGGCCCTCTCCTCGGTAATATGCCCCTGCATGTTGGCCAATGGCTTGGGGCGGTTATTGAGATTATAAGAACCAAAGTCGAAGGGCAGGAAGGGAGCGGCTGGCGTTGTTGGCTATGACATGTCAGTAATTCATCCTAGATCCCGAGATGCCTGCCTACCTTGGGGCTGGAAAAAAGAGGAAACACCCAGGTTGGGCGCTGGATGACATTATGAATCTCGTACTTGTCGATATCGACAATCTTTGACGCATCTGGCGAGTTGATCTCTGATGAGAGATGCGATGCTATGGTGCCCGCAATCTCGACGCCAGACATTTGACCTCCGACAATGAGAATCTTGCCTCCACCAGGATGACCCTTTCCCAGGAGGCCCTCCAGATCTCTATAGCTGCTGCTGTGAATGATAGGAATGGTAGGGCCCTTTGAAAGGCAATCCGGAATGATGGGCTTTCCAAAGAACCCAGATGCCACGACAAGGTGGTCAAAGTGCTTGGTCTCAGACCCGGTGGTGATGTCCCAGCCATCAGATGAGCCCTGCGGACGCTCAGCTCGGTCCACCACTGTCCCAAGCTTGAGCTCAAAGTCTGGGTTCCCCGTGAGGAAACGATCGAGGTACTGCTCGAGATACTTCCCAATCATCCACGCCTGGGGGAACTGAGGCGCGGCGTCGTCCCAGGCCAGCTCTGAAAACTGCACCGTGTGCCTGCTCTGGTTCGCCCACATGAGTGGATGAACCTGTCGCTCCGTGTCATCCTTTGAAGTCGGCCAGAGACCCCCGACATGTTTCTGAGCATCGAAAACGGTCACCTTGAACTCTCCGGGGGCAGTGTTATGGAGCAGCGTCTTGGCTGCAACAAGTCCCGAAGGACCAGCACCTATCAATGGATTGTCAGTGAGGGACTCGAGTTCGGTGAGTGCATGTCACCCACCAACAATACAAACAGTCTTTGCCATATTTCTCGCAGCAAATAGATATCCGATCAACGTCATATAATGCCCAGTCGGCGTAAAGTGATCCCTGCTCAGAGCTTGCTTTCAAGCCAGGATTGAAGGCAGGGTTTGAGCGATTTGTAGATGAGACCTTGTCGTACGACTTTGCCGGCCGATTTTCATTTAGAAATAGCCGTCGATTTGCCTCCACAAAAACTCCCACACCCTGAGCAACGACTTTGACTGCAGCCTTGGTCCAAGGGAGAGGCTCAGTTGATATAGCAAAACAGTGAGTGAGCTGTGAGAAGCAGATGCCCGTAAACGGCTTAGTCGATGGTACACCCGCAACTCCCGAGATCGCAAGATTACCTAAGCGCTTGTCTCCCGAGAGGCGTCATGGTGTTGATCTCTCTCAATTTCACCTCTGAACCCATGTGAAAAGTCGGTGTTTGAAAAATGTTATTTCCGGTCCGAGGTTTTATGTTAATAACGACAAACACTACCCTTTTGCGTATTTGGTTATGTCATGAACGCCTCAACTCTTTGGCCTCCACCTTTACCCTAATGAGCTCTATCGTCTTGATCGGGAGACGCAGTGTTGGGGACTGAGTCTTCATTAAGTAATAGTTCAAGACACCACGAAAGTATTAAAATACATAACAAATGCATGAATTGTATCTCCTTGGGCCTCTTCTGGTTCGCATTCGCCCCTAGAAGTTATCTCACTCCACATGAAGTCTCACCCTGCGAGTGAAGAGCACTACGCATCTAGCCGGCCTGACTAACACTCACTACTCTGTAACCATCCTCACTTACACCCGACCCAAATCTCACCTTATGCCCCTTCATCTTTGCCAAATAAACCAGAGACATGGAAAAACTCACATCATAAACCCGCCGCGACTTTCTGCTTTCCATCACCGCCTGAACATATCATGCCATGTCCCATCCAGATTAGAAATACAAAAACCCCGCTCCCTTCGCCAATGTCGTCATACCCACTTGCGTGATTGAATTGACCAATCCTCAGTAAACATTAAAGCTTAAATAAAGTCGCCAGCTTCTCGGATTTAAAGAAGCATTTGTCCCTAGACTTGTAGATTTCCCATACCATCGACTCTCCATAGACCTTGGAACCTCATCGACACTAGAAAATGGCTTCTCACCACGTCCTCATCCTCGGCGGCCACGGACACGTCGCTCAGCACCTCACTCCCCTCCTGCTCAAGCGCTCCTGGACCGTCACCAGTGTCATCCGTGCCTCGGAGCAGGTTCCAACCATCGAGAAGCTCGGTGCCGGCCTTCCCGGCAAGCTCAATGTTCTCGTCCGTAGCATCGAGGATGTCACGTCTCAGGACAAGGCCCAAAACATCTTGGATGAGGTGAAGCCCGACTACATCGCCTGGAGTGCCGGTATGTTTAGTCTTAGTCTCACCGAAGATTGATATCATGATACTAATAAAATACAGGTGCTGGAGGCAAAGGCGCTCCCGATCGGGTACGCACCTCACAAGTCAAGCTCCCCTCATGGTCAAGCTGCTAACTTCTCTCGCAGACTTTCAAGATTGACCGTGATGCAGCAATCCACTTCGTCAACGCCGCTGCCACGGTTCCCACCATCACCCGCTTCCTTCTCGTCTCATACCTCGGCTCTCGCCGTGCCGGCGCCTCGTGGTGGCCTGCTGGCGAGTGGGATGAGTTCCACAAGGCGGTCAACAATGGCGTTCTCGCAAACTACTACAAGGCCAAGATCGAGGCCGATGAGGCCCTTTATCGCGTTTCGAAGCAGAGCCCTACCCTCGTCGGTCTCAACCTTCGCCCTGGAACCCTTACCCACAACCCAGCTACCAAGGTTGAGCTTGGAAAGACGGCCCATCTGTCATCAAAGGAGGGTATTAGCCGCGAGGCAGTCGCCAAGGTTGCCTCAGCTCTTCTCGCAGCTGACGGTGTGAAGAACACTTGGCTCGATCTCCTCGACGGCGACGAAGACATTGATGTTGCCGTGGAGAGAGTTGTGCGAGACGGCGTGGATGCAGCTGAGGGCGAAGCCATCTACGATGCCTAGGCGGATAGTCCTGATTAAAAACGAGTCTGCCATCACGACGATAAATGAACAAAACTATGAATGAATTTCATGCTAGACTCATTGCAGTTCCTTTACGACTTACTGAGATGTTTCAGTTGCTTTCTCCTCTGCAGACACATGAAATAACAGTTAACCTGCGCGCGCTATGTTTCGCCTCAAACGCCATTTTGTCAAATAAAATTCCACCAGATGATGATTGATCCGGTTCCAAATAGGTATCACACCTCCAGCTTTCCATTCCGCGGGCTGTTGTTCACCTGCCCCTGTTGAGCTCGCTCAAAGGTGTCACGGTGCTCGACTCTTAGAGAGCCTAGTCCGCTGTCAAGGCGAATCGCCCCAGGACTTTCGCCGCGCCTCCGAAGCCAGTGAGCTTTGGCTGCCCCGACCTCTTCACAAAACGTCTTCCAGCTCGTAGTGAAGTAGATAAGGGCGTTCCACACACCTTGGAGCGGGAGCACGCACCCACTCGCAACACTCAGAGGGAAGCTGATCTTGTCCTGGTGCGTGAGGCTGTAAAGCCGGTTGACCGAACTTGGGATCCAGGTAATCAGGACTGCAAAGCCGAAGATGAAGCTGGTTCGCAAGTACGCCATCTTGACAGGGTCGAGTCGCTTGAGTTTTAGTGAAGCATTTGACTTGACAGCCCGGAGGCGTGAAGCGATCGTCGGCGGCGGGTTTGGAGTGCTGTCGGAGGTGCATATGGTCTCGAATCGCTGGGTCCTGGTGGGAGTGTTCGGCTCAAGGTGCTCGTAGGATGCTGGTAAGGCCCAAGATCGAGCGCGATTGGGACTCATTCCGGGATGAACAACACCTGGCATGACGGGTTCGTCCTGGTACTTCCGTCTCGGCACAGAAGATGTGATCTGAACCTCTGTAACAGCCGTGCCATAGAACTCCTGGCGACCGGTAAGGTTCTAGAGAGTGTGGTCAGTGCTTCCTTCATCAATGGTGACTTGAGGGGAGCCTACCGCTTCCGAGGACCCCTTAGCATCACTGCTTGAGTATGGGTTGTTGCCGTTCTTCTCTCCACTTCCCAATCGATCTGCAGCGACGTTTCTGAGAAGGTTTCGGTGGTGAAAGACGTGGAACCCGACCGCGATGTATATGACAATCGACAGGAGTGAGAAGATCCAGATCGGGATGTAGTACGAGTACAGGCGGACAAGGCTCCAGTCAGTTCCGATCCAGCACCATAGCTGAAATAAGTCAGTTTACTAGACCATGTACTAAATGATAAGATGAACCAGTAAAGGATGTTGTCACTTACCGTGGCATCTCCGAAAATGAGGCCGTCGGGGTGGTCTCGAACAGAAATCAGGACGATGGCAGGTATCATGGGACCGCCGAAACAGATGACACAATAAAGCCAGGCATACTGTCGAAATGTCCGTGGGTTTGCGTTGAGAAAGAAGACGAGAAACACGTTGATCGCCATGGCAAAGGACCACCAAGGATCAGACTGCATGAACCTGTCGCTCAGGTCAGTAACACACACACTCATTCACATGCGGAGGAGGAGCTGCACCATTCAAAGATGAAGGCTTGAGCCTGGCACAAGGTAGAGTCCTCACCCCTCTCGAGTCCGTCGTATCCTATCATCGAGGCCACACTGGCGCCGGCGTTGGCCATGGAGGCGAAGAGGAGGAAGAGGTTTGGGGTGGTTCGGAGCTTCTTGAACGCCCAGTAGCTCAGCATCAAGAGAGTGATGGCCACCATGGAGCAGCCGGCTCCGACTCGCTCGATGGTGATGAGAACATCGATTTCCTGAGGCGAAAATGCCTGGCCCTTCTCGGGGCCCTCCATGCTGACGGCGCTTGATGCTTCGAGGCGGTGGTCGTGGTTGAACGAAAGGCGAGGAGAGGTGAAGCACCGCCGGAGCGAGGGGCGCGGGGGATGAAATGAGCGGAGTTGAGGCAGGCAGGCAGGCACGAACCTTTGGAAAACACCTCGAGGTTGCACCTTCTTGCTCGGGAAGGAAGGCAGGCAGGCACAGTGCGTTGTGATAGAGTTGGCAGGTGCCACCAGTGGCAACCAGTGCAGGTACTCCCGAGGGGTTTCCGCTGAATCACAATGAGAGCAAATGTCACCGAGACCTCCGAGGAAACAATCGAACGATGCCGATTCTTGTTTGCTTACAATTGGCCTCTTGTGGCCACAATGGCGTATTCGAGGGCCTATCATGGCCGTTCGCTCTGGCGTTTGTGTGAGCAACTTGAATAGGGACTTCTCACATGAAGTCCATCCTGAAAAGGGAACATGTCGGCAATTGAACTGAACGAACTCTTAATCGATTCCAGTTTATATGTTTGAAAAGAACTCAAGACCAGTAGTCGACGATATGAATGATGTGCTCCTCATCTACGGTATATATCAAGGCGTGCACAAAGGTGTCACTGAGTACCACCACACCCCGCAAGAAAGTTAGTGCCCGTTTGACCTCGGCCATTATTTCCATCCAATTGGAAGTATGGTCGAATCTCTAGCAACTCGGTCTAATACCTGGCCATCGAACAATAGTTCTGGTTGCGACCTGCCCAGGGCGACAAGGAACAAACCCCATGCTATTGGTTCTCGCAAGATCGACGCCCAGCGCATCCCAAGATAGGTACCTCGGTTTCACAATCCCGAGGCCCCGACAAATTTCAACTCTGCCTTGTCAATATCGCCCTCCTCCATCTCGAAATCCATTTCTCTGTTTTTGGTCACGTTGTTGGATGATGCTAGTCGCCAGGTCTTTCCTAAAACGTCCCCAAACCGCGCTGTCAAGAGCTTGCATCCAGGCCCCAGCCCCGCGTTGCGGAGATCCTCGCATCAGACCGGCCATCAAAATCGCGACTCATCGTCAACCTTGCTTCGACCGCCCATTTTCATCGCGAGCTTCATCCAAAATGTCCTTCCCTCCCATCGACAGCACCATCGTCTGCCCGGCTCTCAACGTCCTCTTCCCGGGCACACCGCCAGACCTCTTTGCCTCTGAACTCGCCTTCTTCGCTTCTGTGCCTTGGACAGCATCCCTTCTATCAGCACCAAACACAATCCCCTTCCTTCCATCATGTCGCAACCCGGCCTCGCCATCGCATGACCAGTTCTTTGGTCTCACTCTCAACAACGAACGTTGTCTCTCCCATCTCATCAGCTTCTTCCATGCCCCGAGCACCGATGTCGCCAAGGACCCCTCACACAGCATCACCGAGACCGTTACCCTCGTGTCTCTGGGTGACGGCCTCAGCGGGTTTCCTGGCGTGATTCACGGTGGCATTGTTGCATCCTTGCTTGATGAGTCTATGGGGACGATATTCGACTTGAACAGCACGTTGAGGAAAGAAGCGAGAGCGTTCCAGACGCCCAATGTGACGGGCGGGCTGGACATCAAATTCTTGAAGCCAGTGCCCACAAACGGCGTTTATTACATTACTTCGACTGTGGACGAGATCGATGGTAGAAAGACTAGAATCCGGTGTGATTTGAAGGACAAAGATGGCGAGGTGCTGGCCAAGTGCTCAAGCAAGTGGGTGGCACTCAAGTCAAACCTGTGATTGTAGGGTGGGTTCGTTTGGGAATAGATACAGGCTATCTAGGGATGGCAAGGCGAGCGGTGCTCGTAGATTAGAATATGATAAAAAAGAACTGCATAGAGGTAGAGAATGCTAGGTTGACAAATGAAACTATCCTTGCAAAACCAATCCCAGGTATCTTTTCACCACGAAGAAACGTCCCAACCCATCTAGCCCAGATATCATAAGTTCGGCCGTAACAGTCATAATCCAATCACTTAGAGCTCTCCCCCCTCTCCGACCTCATGCCAGGAACAAACGTCTTGACAGCATCCTTGACCTTGTGCGGGTCTTCAAGGGCCTCGTATGCCGCCTCTCGCTTGCTCTTCTGCCCTTGCTCCCAGCCAGCTTCGCGGTCGTCGAGCTCGCTCTCGGCCGAGCTGATGCTGCTCTGGCTTCTGTTCATCACCATGTTGATCATTCTGCCCTCGCTCTTCTTGGTAGTTCGCTGAACCTCCTTCATATCTTGCAGGTCCTTATCCTCCCAGTGCATCGCCACGATACCAAGCTCTGGGAAGTTCTTCTCGAGGAACTGCTTCAGCAATGGAAGAGTAGACTTGTCGGGTCGATAGGTACCCGAATCATTATCAATGATGAGCTGGTAATACGCAGGGTTGTGTGGAGGGTCGTCTCTAGGCGGTCCACCAGATATGGGTTGGTTCGGATGTGTCTTCTCCTTAGGATGGACCTCATCCGAAGACACAGGATGCCTAAGGCGTCGAATAAAGAACTCGCCTGAGCAGGCGATGTACGTCTCGACATCAGAATGCATGGTATGCTTGCTCAGCATGTCAATGCCAAACTCCTTACCCGTCTCGGTGAACCTGAACATGCCATCCAGAGTCAACACGTAGGTAAAGATGCGACCTCCCTCGTCAAAGTGGACTAGTTTCAGAAACTGAAGCGCAGCCTCCTTAGAGCACGCGTCAAAGTCGCCGTACTCGGTTGACTGGTTGAAGTTGTAGATGCGGCGGTGCTGGCTGTGCAGCGCCTTATTTAGAATCTTGCCGCGTAAGCCCGTTGACGAGTAGATGGAGGCGATGATGGGTCTGAACTCGACAAAGCGGTGGTACAGCTTTGGGGGCACCGGGCCCTGCAGCTGCATCTCGTTGGCTTGGAAGCTATTGTAACATGTCAGTCAGTCTGAGACCTGGGCCGGGAATGGGGGCACATACTCATATTTTTGAGTCCGAGGTTTCTTTTTCCCATTCTTATCAACCTGTTCATTTCCATCCTCTCGAGCGTCATCCTCTGCATTCGCATTCACCTTGACACCGGCGATGCGACCAATCAAGGGACTAAAGTGCTTGACCCAGGTTGTCGGTCCTACCGTGTACATCTGAGCGTAAGGCGGATCGGATGGTCCCAGCAGCTCCATACTCAGATGGAGAACGGGCGTCATATGCACGTTCGAGTTGACGACGCTGGTGAGAGCTTTAGCGAAATATGCCCTCTTGCTCATCATGCGCTTCTTGGCCTTGTACGTCTCGTCCAGTCCCTTCCATGTGTCGGATAAGCGATCGATCTTGATCGTCACGTTGCCCAGTCTGTCGTCGTGATCCGGAAAGTCCTCATCGTACATTCGGCACTTAAGCGTGAATCCTGTAGGAGGGACATTGGCGACAACCCATTCTTCCTCCCACTTGGGTTCTGTGGTCCGCCTGATGGTTCTCGTCCTGTGAACAAGGTCTGGGTCCTCCTTGTGCCTCTTGGGCTGGGTGCCTCGAAGCGTCGCGACGAGGAAAGGGTCTGAAGAGGCCGTGACAAAGTCTGCGGGTGGAAGATTGGAGGCGCTGTGGAAGATGAAGCGAATCGTGTAGCCCTGAGGCGCATCTGGTAGAGGAGTTGGGTCGAAACCGCCAGGAGGACCATTCTTAACCTTGCTGATGCGCTCCTTCAGACCGGATCCTATCCTCGTAGGGTGTTTCAACAAGTTGTGGCCATCATCGTGAGGATCTTGCGACTTTGGTGCGCCATTGGTTTCCGCTGTCGATGCCCCGTTCTGGCCGTTGGCTACGGTTCCGTTATGGCCATTCGTCTGGGCCTCGGGGGTGTCTGGGGCTGACATTTCGAATTGGATCGCGAGGCAGACCTGGCGGGGTTTGCGACAGTGAAGCTCGCGGCTTTCAAGATGCGCCCGATAGCGTATCTATCAGTGAAAGATCCGGGACAGCCGAGTAGATCAGCACTCTGTGACCCGCGCACCAGGTTTATGACAGTATGATGAGGATGGAGGTGCAGGATTGAGTTCGCGAGGAGGCGTTGGGAGGCTGGAGGCTGCTGGTTCGCAGGGTCCTGTCCTGTGGTGTGATGGTTGGATGCGCCGTCGCAACGCACCTCAGCTCAGCTCGGTAGTGAGGATATCATCCGCTTTGGGTCAAGAGCTACTTGATGGCGGCGGACGGTGGCTGATATTTGAATGCGCCAACGCCCGTTTTCCCCCTTGACACGATTTTTGCATTCTGCTTCAAGCCCAAGAGACAGCAATAACAGCCCAGCCACTCTCTATCTGCCCATCTACCGCGTACAAGACCTTGGCGACAACGGCTGCGCAAGCTCGGCATCGCCAGCTCGCAACAGGTACCGTGGTTTCTGACGTCATGCTCACCGTCAAGACAGCTCCTGACTGCAGAAACTCCCGGATCCAGCGGCACATAGTGCGCCAAGGGCTGGGCCTGTAGCGGTTAACGGATGCCGCGTAGCGCCCAGGGCCTGGGCACTCACCCACCAAAACTCGCCGACTTGGGGGAACCCTGATCGTCTCTGGCCTGGGGGACGTGTCTTGACAGGTTCCACAGGGCTCAACCGTTGCTGTTCATTGGTCGGTGCGTACCAATCTTCATGATGGCTTCGGAACACGGCAATGCGAACAGGCGCGGGTAATTTCCATTAACTAACTTGAATGTACATCATCAGCCTAGGGTCCTAGGGTCCTATTCTAGATCGATCAGAATGGCCCGACTTGAGATGGAGAATGTGATGGAGGCCTCTCTCGCCAAGTTCACCTTGCTGCAGCCAAGATGCTTCATGATACTGGGCATCTGCGCCTTCAGAGACATTGACCAGACCAACAGCATGATTCTTAGAAAGCATGTACAAGTATCCATGGCCTTCAGCCGGCGGCCTCCAACTATCGGTGTGGCCACGATAACCAGCAAACTCTTCCTTTCCCTTGTACAACAGCAATGCATGAAATGACGGCCCGGCAGTTTCAAGGATACAATTAACCTTCAGACAGCCCTACGACAAACAAAGTCCTCAACTAGGTTCATAAAAATGCCTTATGGGCTTGGTCTAACGACACAAAATACGAAGGTCCCAATGGTAACTTGCGGTCTCGGCCGATATACTTTGCAGCCCCGGTCACGGTCATTCCGAAAACCAGGGGCCATCAGCCTTCATCTCCGCGGTATGGTAATTATGGATGGTGCTCCGAAGGCTCAACTAGGTCCATGAGTATGCCTTGTAAGGTCAGCCCCACGACGGAAAATACGAAAACTCCAATGGATTCCTCCAGTCTCGGCCGATATGCTACATTCAGGTTGCGGCCATTCCGAAAGCAACGAGCTGCGCCAACCACTCATCTCCTTAATATGCTTGGCAATTACTGCGATCCAAGTGCTCCGTCTGGAAAATCTACTCCCGGAGACCCTTGCGACGATCAAGACGCCAACGCCAGCCAAGGGTAAGTCGGTAGTTGAGAGCGTGTGCCTTTCCGGGGCAGGAGTTACAAAAGTCCCTTTTACAACGCGAAGCTCTATTGATGCAATTGGGTCGTTCGTAGAATCTGAGCAATATCAAGGCTGATTCAAGCAGTCATAGTGGCTGTAGTCATGAGTTCGCCGTTGATATTGCTGCTGTATCCAATTACGATGGATCCATGATGTCTTGGACGATGCCACCCTCAAAACCCAGTGACCGTCAAAGCCAACATTTACTCGTCTGATCATAATGAGGATGGTCCTTTAGTCTACATAAAACTGCGTATCATTCGTTGTCGCGTATGACCTTGGAATGGGTGAGTTCACCTGTCCAAATGTGCGATGTCGTGGAATGATATACCTCCAATTAGAACGGTTTCCGACGCAAGTTTGCTCCCCTACTGCAAGTAATATGTCAGTAAGGGTCCTACGAGACTTGAATTTGTTAATCCCAAGGGTATTGTCACTGTCACAAGCTTAGATTGAGCAATGGTGGTGATCAGTCTCGGTTTGCGATCCCTCGACTTACCCCTTTCTAAGGCGAAGCGCATGGTGAGGGTCCATAATGGAAATTTACCTTCCTATTAATTGAATTATAGTAAAACTGAGTTGGGCAGGAACAGGAGGTCTGTGGGAGCTCACAGACTTAGGCTAAAGCTGCCGCAGATCTGAACTTCAACCGTCCCGATCAATATATGCATCCCACTGTTGGTCATACCTCGGCCCAGATACCTACCTCTCTTGCCACATAACATACATTGCCAATCCATCAGTGAGTTGCGCTGTCATGAATGTCATCATCTCATGTGAACGACGTTGACGCTGTAGTGTGCACGATGCTCAGGGACAGCGCAAAGGGACGGCTCTGAACACCTGGAAAGGAACATGCCGATCGATTTAGTCCTGTAAAATCTGACTAACCTTTGTCTTGAGAGATTTTCACTGCTATGAACTTTTCCCGTCTGTTATCTCGGCCAGTTAAGGGCTGAAGGGCAATGGTCCTTCTAAATGATCCACAGGGGCATCCGATTACCGAGAGACTCACTTCCATGTTAAACAACTAGCTTACACAACTAGCAACTATCTCTGTCGTCCAGAACTTGGTGCCTAAAATGGACCATTGGCATTCTCTTGAGTACCTCGACCAGATTTGGGGGAACCATTCCGTCGGCGGCAGTCTCCAACCAAATATCCGGGCTATTCCAGGTGACACAATTATTTCCAATCACTCAATTGTATGCGGCTTCCCCTCCCTGTGAGTAGTCATCACGCTAACTCGAAACATGCTCTCATTCTTGCCATGACACGTCTAAAGAGGGAGTGGTTGAAGAGCCCGGATTAAGTATCCTACAGGCACTCATACCCTTTCAAGGCTACATTCAGTAGCACACTATTTACCGTCCTCCCATCAAAGAGCGTGTAACTGGTCTGGACACTGGTACTAGCATCCATCCATTGGCTTGCGGCATAACAAGACCCATGATATCAGCCAGCCAAGCACCTGCCACAGTTGAGTATTGGGTGCCAATTGGCAGATGCTACTGGGACTGAGATTCCTCTGTCTTTTATATATCCCTAGCATCGTGGCATAGTGGTAATATCTCAGATCTTCTGCCAGGTGGAAGGTTAGCAGTGGTTAGGTACTTTGAGGTCAATGACAACGGCATGTGGCGGTGATCCTCCACGTTCTCATAGTCCTTTTGGGCTTCGAGGATGCTCGATTCACCATGTTCTCTGTCTTACCAAGGCTGGTTTTACACTAACCCATCATTAACTGGTTGAATCCAGTTGGTGTTGAAGTGTGCTCTTCGATGCTCTGTCGCGTGCTGGCCAAAGACATCCCAGTACTTCATTGTGCGCTACAGGACGACAGTTGAATTCTTGCTTCCACATCAGTCGCAAGTCTCCGACGACCACGGGTATGCCTTCAGCCACCGGAATCGGCCGAGTTCTTGAGCAGGTCTTGGTCAAGCTGAAAACAGGCCATATGAGGCCACTTTGAGTCGCTTCATATACATCTCTTAATTGCTTTTTATCGTCTTGGGCCACGCGAAGATGTTGCTCGGAGCTTCAATAATGCAGGCTTCATGGAGCTCAACAGTGTAATCTCCTAAGTCTTGATACACTCTTCCAGTCTCGGTTTCAAGCTGTTTTCTCTCCCCCATTTCCCGCATTGTTGAATTGCCATGAGAGCGCTCAAGTTGTCAAAGCACAACCCAGAGTGGAGTGGGCCCAACATATTATCGCGGCTACTTCGGTTGGCAAGAATGCAGGTGAAAGCGAGGTCTCGGATGAAGCCATGTTTCAAGCCTGTGAGCTCAATGTTATCATCGTGGTGTTTTACAAAATCACCAATCCTCGACAAGTTCAATTCGTCCCAATGTTTCACTTACCAAGCCATGCTTCGAGGATGCCTCAATCACCACCAATTACCTCTTTTCAACATGCGTGTAAGTCTGGTGAACCTCAACATCCATGGGTGTCTTAATGTCTTTTCAAAGCCCATGAATAAAGGTCATATTCATCGTCAAGACGGTCACTATGACGCAATCCTCTCTCGGGTATCTTCCAGCAGCCACAACACCCATCCCCATTCGAGAAAGCCCATGTTAACAAGTCACACAAAACGCACGGTGATATACACCTCGGCGTATCTTCGCAACCATACCTCGCTTGAGGGCTGATATCCTGCCGAGTACAACACCACATGCTCGCCTCTCCAGTCTCTACTCTCCACGTGTCGGGCGCTACTATCCAACACCGAGACATGAAGCGCATGGCTCGGTTGCATACCCATGTCTTTTGCGAGCTGCGCACTTGTGAGACGAGTCCGGAGGAGCCACGAAGGATGGGAACGATCGGTGTGGCATGCAATACATGTTTCACGGCGTTGCTGGTGTGGAGTACAGCACATATGTCCTCGATTGTGATGATGGCCATCGTCGATGAGCTCTGGCTCGGGGGAGACTTGCAGAGCGCCTGCATGATACGTCCGATATGTTTCGGCTTCATGCTTGTGGGATTCATGCGGGGGGGACATCTAGTGAGATTTCCAACAGTCTCAGCTCGGATGCCCCCTCAAATTAGATTTGTGGTCAGTAAATATGATGACACGGCCGAACCCATGGAATCTGAAATGGTTATCAATCTACACATATCAGGACCCCGGGTCAAGTTCGCCATCTCGGTATTGAAGAGCCGCCGTCTCAGAAGATATGCAGGGCAACATACCTCCAGTTACTCAAGGATGGTCTTCTGAGAAACTGGAACCAGAGATCGAGGCATCACAGATGCAAGATGCCGCAGGCACGATCTGCACGACGTCAATTGAGGACGATTCAGTGCTGACCCTGGAGTCCTCGAAAACTCCGCCCTCGACAGTCACACAAACAGCTTCCAGCCGCAGTATCACACTTGGTGAACACGCTCACTGAGCTCATTCGCGCAAGTGACTCAGTTTCTGACTTGTCATCATGGGGAGATTGAAGTGCCTGCAAGGTATCAGACTACCTTGTCAGTATCACGCCCGCATCCCCGAAAAGGCCGAAGTATTTCGGCCGCGTGGGCCTCAACTCGTCCTGCAGCAAGGCATGGGTGACGGGTTGCAACAGGAGAGCACGCTGCGGCTGACCGATTTTGGGACCACGGATAGTTATGCATGCTGTCTTGGCGGTTATCTGAGTGTTCAGCGATATAGCAGCTGAACTACCATGATCTGACTGTGAGAGGATGGAGTGGGCGGTCGAAACATGGCCAACCAGCAAGCCAGCCAGCGTGTCGGCCGAGATTAGGCTGTACTAGAGGAGCGAGCCGGGTCGAAACGAGGCTGAGGGATAATATGGACACTGCCTCGTTTCATGTTGGTCTGTCTGGTGTCATGTTGTCTCGATAAACCATGAAAAGCGTTGCTTTTTTCCAAACTTGGATGAGGACGAGCATCAAGACCCACCGCGTCGTAGGTCGCCTGAGACTGACGGTATGCGCGTGAATATGTATGGATGTATCTCCGCAGCAGGTACAAGTCCCTACAGTACAGCGACTAAGAATAGACCAGCCCGGCCGGTGGAAGAGGCAACTGTAGTTTGTTTGACGGCAAGACCCTGAGGGCTGCATTGTGATGATTGGTTTGGACCATGTCGAGGTCGACTCATTCATCCGCCGTGATGGAGATGGCCAAGGGCCGAATACGCACTCTTTGGGCACAGCAGCGGCTACAATTGAGCCATGTACCAACAATTGAGGTACTTTCTCGGACCAACAAGGGGATTTACCGCCCTTTCTAAACCCTGCACGTGTTGCCATCCAAGGCCCGGCCTGGGGTATCACGACGGCAATGACAGACAACCAAATGTATGTAGGTATCTTTTTTTTCCTGGGCTTCCATGGATTCTCGATTCTGCGAGCTTCTCCCACTCGTCATCCCAAGTGGAGCCTACTCGCAAGCTGATTGGCATTGTTCGTCATTCTGGCTTGCCAATGCCCCGCCGTCGATCTCATTGCCCCTCCATTGCGTCCTGGGATTGGAAGAGCTGACCCCGGGCTCTGAAGCCATCCAACCACGCATCGGCGAGGGGACGAGCCAGAGCTCTCAACACTCCTTCGTACCTTTTCAAGTCCTGGCCTGGCTGTGATTCATTGTGCCTGCCTTCCCGATTCTGCTACTCTGCTCAGCTCAGCTCAGCTCTCCCCTTTCCTTTAAAGATCCACGCCCGTCTCCTCCCTTCCAACATGCGGTCTTTCTCTCTTGCATCCATCTCCCGCGCATCCCGCACCACCTCCAGAATCAACCCTTTTGCACCGCAATCCCGCAACTTCTCCTTTACACAAGCAATCATGGGCGTTACCAAGACTACTCTCCAGGAGGGCAACGGCGCTGTCCCTCGGGTCGGCCAGACCGTCACCATTGAGTACACTGGCTACCTCAAGGACGAGTCCCAGCCCGACAACAAGGGCTCCAAGTAAGCACCCAGCCTGCGTTCTCATCTTTGAAGCTTCGACAATAGCTAACCTTTCCCTCTTCAGGTTTGACTCTTCCGTTGGCCGCGGCGACTTTGTCGTCAAGATTGGTGTTGGCCAGGTCATCAAGGGTACGCGAGCCCCATACCCGTCCTCCTCCGCCTTTCCGAGCAGCTAGAGACAAGACATTCGATGCTAACAAGCTACACTCCACAGGTTGGGATGAGGGCGTCACCCAGATGCAGGTTGGCGAGAAGGCCACTCTTGACATCTCCCCGTAAGCTCTCCTACTCATACATTGCGTCGCACGCCTTGCTAACCAAGTTTCCTCCAGCGACTACGGCTATGGTGCTCGGTAAGCCTTCCAAGTCTCCCCTCTCGACTCGGCACAGACCAATTGTGCCCCCCGCCCCCCCAAACGTGGCTCATTGTTGTCGCCGGAGCTCCGACCCTATTTACATCACCTTTTGAATGAGCTTCACAGAACGCGCATTAGCTAACATAGCCCCTGCAGCGGCTTCCCCGGCCACATCCCCCCCAACTCCAGCCTCATCTTGTAAGTACAAAGAGCTTGCCACAGCCAATCGGGCATCCCACTAATGTTGAATCCAGCGATGTCGAGCTCAAGAAGGTCCAATAAGTGCGCCAATTGTCGCCGTCGCTGTCGGTCGCCTTCGGCAACTGGGGATTTGGACGGATCTGCCAGCTCAACGAACCTACGACTAGCCCATTGCTCATTATACCCAGAGATACCTAGTATTGGGCACAGTTCGATTCGGGTAGTTTCTACACCGCTATCGTAACTATGCGAACGGCTAAATAAAGAACAATCGATGCCTGCTCTTATTTCATGCTGCAGTGATAAACTTTTGCTCATCCTTGTCTTGCTTGCTTGCGCCTGGATAGAGCTCCACCCTCGAGTCAGAGGCCAGATCTGTGGGCGTATCGTTATTGACTTGTGCAACTGTGAACACTCATTCACATCCTTTGTAATGCTGAGAAAGGCCGGGCATTTGTCTTTCATTCATGAGAGCTCATGATTGAGCTGCAGTGAAGATGCATGGCGTGCCCCGCGGAATGCTTTGACCCCGCCAAAAAGGACCAAGCACTGTACCTCACCAAAGCAGGGAGAGGCTCACCCCAGACCGGACTGGCGCTGACAAAAGCAGTCGGCGACCACCACCATCAACAACCTTTTTGGATTACTGTGCATAGGCCATACCAAGCCGGATGAGGTCAATAGAATCCAACAGAATCTTGGTGCAGGCACAGGTGGCCAGTTTTGTCGACTCTTGACCCATGTCTTGGAGGGGCCCAAGCCCACCAAAGCTCCAGGGTAATCATCTTTTCACTGGCCGCGGGGCAACCAGCTGGTGTGTGCCTGGTCTGGCACCCCACTCACTCCAACATTGTTGCCCCTCATTGCCTCATTGCTTTCTTGTTCGCTTATGTAAGGCACCAGCTCGATTACCCGCCTCCAGCACGCGCCAGCTCATGCCTCATGCCGCACTCGCACTGCCTGCGCTAAGCTGCCTCGGGCCATTACCTCATCAACTGGAACCTACCGGACGCGCTCACAGCCTCAGTCTTCTCTCCTACCTGGCACCGTGGCAGGAAATCTTGTCTCTCACAAACCACCGACTTCCATACCAACGTACACATTTTCTTATCACCGCTACCGTCTGCGACGAGCATCGAAATCGCCCGCAGATACATCCATCCCTCTCTCGTCCCTCTTCCGTCTGCCCCTCACCGTCAACCTTTTGCTCGGCGGGGTTGAGCTCTGCCTGGTGCTGGATCACCTTCGCAACCGCCCGGTTTACCACTTTCAATATAGCGTCTGAAGCAGACAAGCTGGGGAAGCGAAAGCTCTCCAACGGGGAGTCACCTACCCATAAGCGCACCATGGTTGTGAGTACATCCTGCTCAGGTTTGCCCTTTCCAAGGCCCCAACTTCATGACCCCTCGGATCATGTTGCGTGCGGGCAGAGGGCCCGTTCCCATCTGCACGCTGCCGACCTGTTGGCGCAATCCCAACATGACCAAAGCTAACCTTTGCTCGACTCCTAGGACCAAAAGCTGCCCGAGGTCGACCTCGCGACCCGGATGCAGGTCGACGAGTCCGTCATCGGACACACCGAGATCGACGAGTCCCTCTACAGCCGACAGCTCTATGTTTTGGGCCACGAGGCCATGAAGCGCATGGGCGCTTCGAATGTGCTCATCGTGGGTCTGAAGGGTCTCGGTGTTGAGGTCGCCAAGAACATCGCCTTGGCGGGTGTCAAGAGTCTCACCCTCTACGACCCCGCTCCAGTTCAACTTGCCGACCTCTCCTCTCAGTTCTTCCTCACCCCTAGCGACGTCGGCAAGCCCAGAGACGAGGTTACCGTGCCCCGCGTTGCCGAGCTGAACGCCTACACCCCCGTCAAGGTCCACCAGTCTCCCGGTCTGGACGATAACTTCTCCCAGTTCGACAAGTACCAGATCGTCGTCCTAACCAACGTTCCTATCCACCACCAGAAGGCCATCGGCGATTACTGCCACAGCAAGGGCATCTATGTCGTTATTGCTGACACCTTTGGTCTCTTCGGCTCCATTTTCTGCGATTTTGGCGACAAGTTCACCGTTATCGACCCTACTGGCGAGACCCCTCTCAGCGGCATCGTTGCTGGAATCGACGAGGAGGGCCTGGTCTCTGCTTTGGACGAGACCCGACACGGTTTGGAAGATGGCGATTACGTGACATTCTCTGAGGTCGAAGGCATGGAGGCCTTGAACGGCTGCGAGCCTCGCAAGATTACTGTCAAGGGTCCTTACACCTTCTCGATCGGCGATGTGTCCGGGCTCGGCCAGTATAAGCGGGGTGGCATGTACCAGCAAGTCAAGATGCCTAAGATCGTCAACTTCAAGAGTTTCACCAATGCCCTGAAGGAGCCCGAGTTCCTCATCTCCGACTTTGCCAAGTTCGACCGCCCTCAACAGCTGCACCTTGGTTTCCAGGCTCTGCATGCCTTCCAGGTCTCAAAGGGGCGACTCCCCAACCCCATGGACGACGAAGATGCGACCATTGTATTGGGTGCCGCCAAGAAGTTTGCTGAGGAGGAGGGTCTGGAGCTTGAGCTGGATGAGAAGCTGCTGAAGGAGCTGAGCTATCAGGCTCTAGGTGACCTCAACCCCATGGCTGCTTACTTTGGTGGTATCACAGCCCAGGAGATCCTGAAGGCTGTTTCTGGCAAGTTCCAGCCCATCAACCAGTGGATGTACTTTGATTCTCTCGAGTCCCTACCTAAAAGTACCAAGCGTTCCCCTGAGCTTTGCAAGCCTATTGGTAGCCGTTACGACGGCCAGATCGCCGTCTTTGGAACTGAGTACCAGAACAAGATTGCGAACCTGAAGCAATTCCTTGTCGGAGCTGGTGCTATTGGATGCGAGATGCTCAAGAACTGGGCCATGATTGGTCTTGGAACGGGCCCTGAGGGCAAGATCTGGGTGACTGACATGGACTCGATCGAGAGGAGCAACCTGAACCGACAGTTCCTCTTCCGTGCCGACGATGTTGGCCACATGAAGAGTGACTGTGCCGCCAAGGCAGTTCAGCGCATGAACCCCGACCTCCAAGGCCACATTGTCACGCTCAAGGAACGCGTTAGCCCCGACACCGAGAGCGTTTTCAATGAAGAGTTCTGGCGCAACCTCGACGGTGTTACCAATGCTCTTGACAACGTGGAGGCGCGAACATATGTGGATCGACGATGTGTCTTCTTCCAGAAGCCTCTTCTCGAGAGTGGTACTCTTGGAACCAAGGGTAACACACAGGTTGTCCTCCCTCACCTTACCGAATCCTACTCTTCCTCACAGGATCCCCCTGAGAAGGAATTCCCCATGTGCACTATCCGATCCTTCCCTAACCGCATCGAGCACACCATCGCATGGTCCAAGGAGTACATGTTTGAGAAGCTCTTTGTTAAGGCTCCCCAGACTGTCAACCTGTACCTGACCCAGCCCAACTTTTTGGAGTCGACTCTGAAGCAGGGTGGGAACCAGAAGGATACCCTCGAGACGATCCGCAACTACCTCACAACCGAGCGGCCACGAACTTTCGAGGACTGTATCGCCTGGGCTCGTCGACTGTTCGAGACCGAGTTTGCCAACAAGATTCAGCAACTTCTCTACAACTTCCCCAAGGACTCCGAGACATCGTCTGGAACACCCTTCTGGTCTGGTCCCAAGCGTGCTCCGGATGCGCTCAAGTTTGATCCCAACAACCCGACTCACTTTGGGTTCATCGTGGCCGCTGCCAACCTCCACGCCTTCAACTACGACATCAAGTCGCCTGGAACTGACAGGTCTATCTACCTGCGGGAACTGGACAATGTCATTGTGCCCGATTTCTCCCCCGACTCAAGCGTGAAGATCCAGGCGGATGACAAGGAGCCTGTAAGTAATTGCGCAAACCCTAAATGATGAGATACTAATCGGATCTAGGAACCGGAGGCGAGCAGCTTTGACGACAACGATGAGCTGGATAAGCTGACCGCTAGCCTGCCGGCACCCAACACCCTGTCCGGCTTTCAGCTGGTGCCTGTGGACTTTGAGAAGGATGACGACTCGAACCACCACATCGACTTCATTACTGCTTGCAGTAACTTGAGAGCGGAGAACTACAAGATCGAGGCCGCTGATCGCCACAAGACCAAGTTCATTGCTGGCAAGATCATTCCCGCCATTGCCACCACAACAGCCCTGGTCACCGGTCTGGTGGTCCTGGAGCTGTTCAAGATTATTGATGGCAATGATGACATCGAGCAGTACAAGAACGGTTTCATCAACCTGGCTCTGCCCTTCTTTGGCTTCAGTGAGCCCATCGCCAGCCCCAAGGTGGTGTACAAGGGACCTGAGGGTGACGTCACGTTGGACAAGATTTGGGATCGATTCGAGATTGAGGACATTACTCTGAGGGAGCTTCTGGATACCTTCAAGGAGAAGGGACTGAGCATCAGCATGCTCAGCTCAGGAGTCAGCCTTCTGTACGCCTCCTTCTTCCCTCCTGCCAAGTTGAAGGAGCGATACGGGATGAAGCTGAGCAAGCTGGTGGAGACGATCTCGAAGAAGCCTATCCCTGAGCACCAGAAGGAGGTGATCTTTGAGATTGTAGCAGAGGATCTCGCCGAGGAGGACGTGGAGGTCCCCTACATCAAGGTAAAGATTGCATAAGTGAGATGAGAATATTATTGTCGGTCATTCAGATATGTAAGGAAGCGATAGAAGGAACAGAGTGTGAAAGAACACACGAATAAAGGATGGGTGAATTCACAAAGATAGATGAAATCTACTATGCTTGATGTGACTATGAAATTGTTGCATCGCTTTGATTCATGGTATTAGGCTGGTCTGGATGGTGTAGGTAGGGATGCCTCTTGGCTGTGGGTGAATAGGATGCGGGGTAGCCGAGACAACCTTAACCAGGGACTTCAGAGAGGCACAGGATGGAGGACAAGATGTTGTGAAGAAAAGACGTATTTGAGGCCAATAGCAGGGCGTGTTTAGTTTCCTAGCTTCACCTCCAGGTGGTTTACGAAGGCTCATGTCATGATGAATGGGCAGCTTATCAAGACAAGACGGCGAATAACTAAGCGGCACGCAGATGAGTGGGGGTGACCCATTACGCCACGATTATGAAATCGGAGACGCAGAGCTCTAGGACGAGCTCTCAAAGGAACCAACAGATTGTAAGGCTGGTCTCTGCTGCGTGAAGTAGCTAGACTGTACAGGTGAGGGGCTAGCTGCTGAGCAAGTCTTAGTGAGCAAGGGTGATACGACATTTTGCATTGCTTGAGAGAGGGGTCGAGTATAAAGAGGTTGCTTGTCGCCGTCATTAATCGAGCTTGGTTCCGCCTGTGAAATGTCGATGCAAGCATTGAGGATTCGAGCATTTGGACCTTGGAACCAGAACCTACTCTTGAAGCAGAAGCAGCAGTCTGTAAGATCTTTGACGCATCTTGCGAATTCGGTGAAGCCATCGTCGACAACGACACCCAAGTTCAACATCCAGTTTTCGAATCAGATCAGAATGGTTAATTATACTCAACTTTTCGCTCTTGTTCACGACTTGCTAACAGAACCATAGACAAGCACCGGCTTCAGTGTCACCGACTGGGTGAAGCCCGGCGACAAGTCTGGAGAGTTTAAGCGTCAAGTCAGTTCATTCCGCGACTGGATCTCTCGAGAGCCCGGCGCCCAGTATCCTCCCGAGAAGGGCCGCTACCATCTCTACGTGAGCTACGCATGCCCATGGGCGTGCCGCACCCTCATCGCCCGACGCCTCAAGGGTCTCCAGGACATCGTCTCCTTCTCCGTGGTGCACTGGCATCTTGGACAGGGCGGCTGGCGCTTCGTGACCAAGGAGGATGGTGATGTCCCCGGAGAGAACGTTGTGCCCGACCCGATTGAGGGCCACGAGGCTTTCACACACCTGAAGGAGGTGTACTTTGAGAGTGAGAAGGATTATCAGGGACGATTCACGGTGCCGGTGCTGTACGACAAGAAGACCAAGAGGATCGTGAGCAACGAGAGCAGTGAGATTCTGCGCATGTTTGGCACCGAGGTGAGTTGCTTGTTCTCTCACAATCTGACTTCTGTGACTGACACACAAGCAGTTCGATGACCTCCTGGACGAGGAGCACAAGGCCATCCAGCTGTACCCCGAGAACCTGCAGAAGCAGATCGAGGAGACGCACGAGTGGACGTACGACCTCATCAACAACGGCGTGTACAAGTCTGGCTTTGCCACGACGGGCGAGGCGTACGAGCGCAACGTGGTGGCGCTCTTTGAGGCGTTGGACCGCGCCGAGAAGCATCTCGCATCGCAGGAGGGCCCATACTACTTTGGAGCCAACATCACCGAAGCCGACATCAGACTGTAAGTTCCTCCTCTTCCTCGAACCGTTTTTCACATACTGACGGAAGCTCTTCAGGTTCGTCACCATCATCCGCTTCGACCCTGTCTACGTGCAGCACTTCAAGTGCAACATCCGCGACATCCGCTCCGGGTACCCGGCGCTGCACCGGTGGATGCGCAACCTGTACTGGAACCAGCCGGCGTTCAAGGAGACGACGCAGTTTGAGCACATCAAGTGGCACTACACGAGGAGCCACACACAGATCAACCCCTTTGCCATCACGCCCGTGGGGCCGCTGCCGCACATCCTGCCGCTGGACGAGGAGGTTGTGGCTGTCGGGGCGGCTCTGCAGAAGTAGATGATATGCATGTAGATGTTTGAAATGAAACTTGGGATTTGAATCAAGATGAAGTTTTGATCCAGGCTTGTCTCGGTTGGCGTCTCGTTTGAGCCGAAAACAGTTTGATCAAATTAAAAAGAGAGTACTTTGCTATTTGACATTGAATACCACTAAGTAACCATGCGACAATCCTTATCACTAGCACCTGAGAATTACATTGAATAACAGTCTAAGAGTCAGAGTAAGAGAAAGGGATCGCAAAATGGCATCCTCATAGACCCCCTTTGAACGATTTATTTAATCCTTACTCTGTACGCCGGATCTAGGAATGTGGGCCAAATATCCGCTCCCATCAACAAAGTGACGGTCCCGAATGCCCTCTGTTAGTCCAAGAAAGCCGAGTCCGGAGCCGGTGCCGGTGCCAAAGCCGGGCAGCTAGCTTGGCTGACTGACGCTGGGTACCTCGATGGGCAGGGCATCGCGCGTACCCACACAGGTAGCTGGGCAACGTCGCGTGGGAGAGCTCCAGGGAACAACTTGCCACTGAGACCGCCCCTAGCACGGACGCGTTCAGGCATTCACAGCGTGCTTTGAGTGCGTGCAGCGTCCGCAGAGGTACCTGCCATGGTACGCAGCTTTGTGTCGCAAGCAAGGTATCTGTCGTCTCCTCTCGTCCCTCCACAACCTCTCCAGCTCACTCACCACGGGATCACAATCCGTCTCCAAACCCAAATCCTCCCCCCCAAAAACGTTCGTCCAACAACCCACCGTCCGGAACCAGATTTACCAGCCCATCATTTCACCGTTCTTCCCCAAAAAAGACCCATTCCATTATTCGCGACGCCCTTTTTTGAACTTGTACAACTGTCACTACGACGCTAGAGCGCTAGGACACCAGCCCTTGGGCCCTCTCGCCTCTCCCTCTCCCACTGCACTGCGACCGCCCGCCTCCACCTCCTCCTCGCAACCACGTCAAGCCACCAAAAAACATCTCTCGACTTGGACATTCCCCCCCTCTATCGCCATCCTGTTTATCGTTACACAGTATCTTAGTATTTCCACCTGCGACGACGGCGACCACCAACAACAGCGTCCTTGTAGCACACCCCTGTCCTCTTGCCGCAAGCCCTTGGCCCTCTGAGGCTTGGTTCGAGAAAGCCAGCAGAGCTGTTGGCTCCACCTTTTGCTCGCCTTGTCCAGCCAGCACCACCACTTAGGACGTCACCCTCCTCCGCCATCTCATCCAATATCTGTCACGCTCAACTCTCGCCTTGTCGCTCGACGCTGTCGCCCGAGATCCCTCGACGATAATACATTCACGCTGCCTCGCCGACTCACCGACTCACCTACCACTGATCGATCGACCTGCTCTCCACCCACCGCCGTTGCTATCGCCTCCGTTACTGCATCTCCGCCTCGCCACGTTTCCTCGTCACCCTCGCCTGTCGAGAATCAGCCTTGAGGGCTATAACTCGCCTGTGCCCTGAAAGCGAATCCGCCGCTCTTCCCATAAGATCCAAAGCTCCTACAATACCCTTGGTGCGCGCCTGAATTCTCCTGGGAACCACTTCTCTCCTCTACGTGCGACCATCTCCTCTCGGATGCGCATCGCATCCCCAGATTCCTTACCATCATGGCTGTTCGATACACAGCTGAAACACTGCTGTACTTGCGGGATTCACCGCTATGTATAAAACCTCCAAACCTCCCTCCCGCCGAGGAATGGATGGGGTAAGTACCAAGTATTCTCTGCTGCTGATATCAATCTCCTGACCTCGTGCCTCAGACCCCCACCTGAACCAAGCCGTATCCAGAACAAGACGACCGGCGATCGACCTCGATCAAATGACAACCCTCTCCTTGACCAGACCAACCGCCGTCCCGGTGCTGAGAGACATGTTTCACGGAACAGTGCCAGTTGGTCCCCCCTGGATTGAACCCCATGCTTGACATGTGCTGACCGATGCGCAATTGTGTAGACCCTGAAGATCTCGTTTTTGCCCCCCCTCGAATGGCCTTTGCTTCAGCCCGAGGCAACAAATCTACTGAAAATGACAAGACCGCGAAAGACTCTGATGCTCCAGCCCGTTTCGGCAACTTCCGAAGTCGCAATGGCGATTTAGAAAACGATCGGTTCCGCGAAGGTCGCAACAGCAATGGCTTCCGTCGCCGCGATGGAACTGAGGGCGAATCTGACGGCTGGAGTATGGTGAAGCCTCGTAAGAGTTTCGGTCATGAAGGCGCTGAGCGCTTCCATGGACGCATGGGAGGCAACTTCCGTGACAGCGGACGACAACCCAGAGACCGCGATGAACGCGAAGCTACTCGAGATCGCCCGGCGCGAAACTTTGACTCGTTCTCCCGAGACAAGGACGGCGACGACAATGACCGATCTCGAAACGGACCGAATCGAAACAAGTCTGAGCCGTGGTACAAGAACGAGCCTAGTACCAACACGAATGAAACATCAACCCCTGATAAGCGGGAGCGCATAGACCGCGCAAAGAGCTGGAGAGATCGTGATACTTCCGCCGAGGTTGCGGATGACCGCTCCAACAACCGCACGCATGAGAGACGTTGGGGACGTGATCGAGACCAGCGAGTCGAGCGCGAACCCGAATGGCTTGATGAACCTCTCGAGGAGCATCCCGAAGCCCACACGCAGCAGGACTTCCAGAAATGGATGGAGGAGATGAAGAAGGCCAAGGCTGGCATTCCCGCCGCTCCCCCCAAGCCTGCAGCTGTCGAGGCGGCTGAAGCTGTTGTCGAGGCTGAAAAGCCTCCAGTGCAATCTGCTCCAGCTGTGGAATCTGGTCCCGACAAGTTCTTCATGGCCTTTGCCTCCAATGCTGGCCTCGACACGCCAGGCGCCAGCGAGGCTAAGGAGCCCGCCGTCGCCAGCAAGCCCAAGCCAGCTGGAAAGTCTTCGAGGTTCACTTCGTTCTTTTCCCAGCCTCAGGAGGAACCTCGAGGAAAGACTGAGCCTCCCACTCCCATGACTGGGCCGCCTATTAATGGCGGCATCCCGCTGCCTCTGCCTCTGCCTATGCCTCTGCCTATGCCCATGCCTCTGCCTATGTCTATGCCTATGCCTCTGCCTACTGCCTCCGGCCCAGCCCCTGGACCCGAGGACGAGAGACAGGCTTTCCAGCAACTCCTTGCGAAGCTGCAGAAGCAGACAATGAGCGCTACGCCCCCCGGCCCGTCGCCTTTTGCCGCCCCTCAGGGCACGCCGCCTAATGCTGGTAGACCCAATCCCATGGCCTCGCCCGGTTCGCCTTTCCAGCAATACGGAGGTGATCGCCGAATGGACGGCCCGCCCATGGGCCGACCTCCGCCTCAACATGTCCAGGAGATTCTCGCTCCCCGACCGCAACAACAGTCTGCCCGTCCCGATCAACTCCTCCAGGACCTCGTGGGTCAACGCCAGCGCGCCCCTAGCCAGGGATCTGGGCGCCCTGACGCCTCCCGCAACAACAACAATGCCGAGTTCTTGATGAACCTCATGAGAGCGCCGCAAGACATGCAGCGCAACGAGCTGCTGATGCGCATGGGACCCCAGCCGCAGAAGCCTGGGCAGATGCCCCCTCAGCTCAACGACCGGGAGCCCGACTTTCCCAGGGATGACCGCGTTCCGCAGCGTCAGATGCGCCATCAGCCGCCGCCCGGCTTCCCCATGGAAGAACGCTTCCACAACCCCCCTGACGCGGATGGTCGACCCAGCCAACCGACCCAGATCCTGCAACGTCCACCTCCGCCCCCAGGCCTGGACCAGATGCCACCCAGCTGGATGCCAGGCGGCGGCCAGATGCCTCCTCCTCAGCAGCGAGGCCCTATGATCCCTCCTCCAGGCTTGGCTGGCGGCCCTGGTGGCCCTGGCCCCAACCGCAACATGCCCATGCCTCATATGTTCCCACCAAACTTCCCTCCCGGGGCGATGCCACCTCCTCCCGAGGCCATGGGTGGTATGCCCCCTCGTAACATGCCTCCGCCTCCGCCCGGCTTCTTCGCCGGCCCACCTCACGGCTTCCTCCCCCCAGGCCTCGGTGGCTTTAACGGACCTCCCGGACCCGACTTCCCCGGCGGTCCCTTTGAGGGCCGAGGTATGCCTCCTGCTGGCAACCCCGGCCGCGGCGCCGCCTTTGGTAGACCGTAAAGCTACTCTCCCGAACTGCCATGCTTTAGCCAACCCCCAACGGTCACGAGGGGGGGGGGGGGAGTTCCCTCCCCCCCTCCAAGTGCACCGCACATGTACGAAATCTATCACAGCCTGTCTCAAACCACATTGGAACAAAAGCGTCCCGCTTCTCGACTAGCGAAATGCTTTTTTTTTAACACTATTGTGTGACCATCAACCGGAGCAAAGAAAAAAAAGGAGAAAAACCGCAACCATATCAACAACCTGAGAGCTTGGAAAGCAGTGGCGGACCAAAGTTCAACGCCTCCTGCAGATAGTATTGTTTTTTTTTCCCCAAAAAAACAACTTGTCCCTTTTTTTTACTTTATTATTCTTTTTATCTATTTCTTTTGGAAGCAAGGCGATGGGGGAAGGGGACAACAGGGGAATAGGCATGGAGGCAAAAAATTCGGTTGTTTGTTAGGTAGTGGGTTCAAATGGATTGATTGATGGGCACTTGGTGTTTATTCTCCGTCATGTAATAATGTGTGTGCCTTGTGTGAATATCTCTGCGATGAAGCGAGACATGTATGTCGTTATTTGGGCCAGGGGAGAGAAGGCGAAGAAGCGTTGGAAAAAAGGGACAGCATGCCACACAACACCACACCACCAACCAACAAACTCATCACGGAAACTTGTATATACACAGGCTAGCCCTTTATGTACACTTTACCACCCACATAGAGCAAGCAAGACATGTCGATTCGGCGTGAGACTGACTAAAAGGCAAACGCGTCCAGACAACAAAGAGAGAAGAAGAAACGCCACGCTCCGTCGAGGACTGCAAAGAACCAAAGGGTACACCCCAGCTATAGTTTACCTGCCTTCATCGATCGCTACCCAACACAACAACAACAACCACCACCTCTCGTATCACCAAGATATAGTAGATAACTCTCACGCAGGGCACTTTTCTTGCTCTTCCCGGCCTATACTTGAAGAGCTCCTGCCACCTTTCCTCCGACCAGGCGTCGTGAGCTCCTCTGTTGAATCTTCGGTCCCAGTCGTATCAGACCGCCGAGCCAGCGGCGACACTGCAGCCGCGGAAGAAACACTCCCGCTGGAAGAGCCCTACTTCTTTATGCCCAGGAAATTTCTCCGCTTCTTCTCTTTGTGGTATTTGCCACCGTCCTCTTGATGATATCCGCTGCTGCTGTGGTGTGAGCTCGGTCGAGAAGCCCCGTTGCTGCCGCCGTGTGGGTTCAACGACATGTTGCCCATGGCTGCCGTAGGGGGTGCGTTCCCAGGGCGAGGCTGGGCAGGGAGACCACCGGGAATTGGCCGGCGTGCTGGACCGCCAGGCTGCTGTTGAGGTGGCTGTTGTTGAGGTGGAGGACGAGGGGGTGCTGGGCGCTCATACAGGTGTGCTGGCGCATGTCTCTTGGGCCGTTCAAGGGGCAGGTCGAGTTGTCGCTTGTCTCGACTCAGGTCACCAACCTGGCGGACAAAGAGCTGGGGTGAGAGCATGTGCGAGGTTGCCAGGATGATATCGCGGCTCTTCTCGGCGCCAACTTCGTAGCATGCACGGCTCTCACTGTAAGTCGCACCTCCAGCCATGAAGACGATGATCCGCTGTCGGTTCTCGGGCGGACGACGTCCTGCTGCTGCCCAGTTTGGCCGGCCGGCGCGTAGAGATCCTCCCTGTGCTATCAGAAGGTCCTCATTAGGGTCCAGCGGAGGTTTCACGTATGGGAAGTGTGTCTGTTCTAGCACGCCTCTTGCGAGAGCATCCAGCATGTGCTTCAGAGCCGGCTCGAAGCGAGCCAGACCGTACTCCTCGCTCAGCTGGGTCGCCTTTGTGTCGATGGGGAATAGGGGCGGAGGAGGCTGGCGCACGTCCTTGAGCTCATGTGTCATGAGACCGCCTAGCTGCGTAAAGTTCTCTACGACCTGGCAGTCTGACTGTGGGAGGTCCGAGTGGGCGAGAAGTCTCTTGATATCCTCCTTGATAACGCCGTCCCGGTAGAGAATGAACATGACGATGAGTCGAAGTCGATCCGGAAGCGACACGGCCTCATCATCCAACAGTCGCACTACGGAGTCGAGCACGTTCTTGGGCCTCCGGAAGTCCTCGTCTAGCCCGGTTGCCAGAGTCTGCTCTACGTTGGAAATGTCCATCAGCTTGTGCTTCTGGAATATGTTCATGCATTCTTGCGCCATGGTGAGGTGCAGTGAATAAGCCTCCTTCATCTCCTGGAACTGCGGTAGGCCCGCCAACATGTCGCGAATCGTGTTCAGGTTGGTCGTGTCGGCATTTTCGTCGGTGAAGTGCGGGTTCTGCGCAAGGAACTTTTGGAAATCGTCCATCAGCTTGGAAATGGTATCCTTCATGTGCATGTGTCGGTTATCCACCCAGATCTTGTCCTTTTCTGCGAGCTCCATATCCTTCTCTTCCGCTTCTGGAGTCCCCTCATTGATGGTGGTGCGGTAGGTGACCTTCTCGCCGTCCTTGATAGGAAGTAGGTCGTGTGCCATGGCTTGGTAGGTGAACTCGTGTACAAGTGGTGCCATCAAATCCATCGATCGGTCCGTGATCATCAATGTCGCTTGCGGTCGTTGCGAAGGGGGCGGGAAATTGGTATCCCATTGCGCATAGCCATCCAACTCTTCTTGCACGAATCGAGCCAAGTGTGTGCAGAGGACGCCCGCTTCGTGAAGCGCACCCGCGGGTTTGTAGTATCGGACCTTGGGGTATTCTCCGAGAGTGATACAAAGGCCGGCGATCTGTTCTCTACATTAATGACCAGAATTTTGGCTGGCGCACACTGTCGGCCTACCTTTTGTGCCAGGCTCTTCATATGCTGGGGAACCAGTGCGTTGCATGACGGGTGGTAGAGCATAGGGAAGCTCCAGGGGTCTCGGAAGGTGACGAGATGAGACTCTCGGGGGATAAAGTCGATAAAAAGGGTTTGGAAACCCGCGCGAAGCTGGCGAGACCCGGGGAAGTCGTCAATCTTGCGTCGCAGTGAGGGGTCGAGCAGGCCAGTCCAGACGAGGTAGGAGCTGCGATAGCGTCGCATTTCGTAGTCGGCAAGGAGGCAATCGACAGCGAAGGGCTCGGGGGAGAGGATGTAGATGGCATCCATCTCAGGGTTTGGTTCGCGACGGCTCTCGATGAGCTCGATAGCTAGACGGAGGATCAAGGTCAGCCAAGAGGCCTCGCTGACAGCGGCCGGGGGGCGTTTGGATGGGTGGACGGACTGGCGATGTTGTTGTTGAGAATGTCATCTTCCTTGACGACATTGTAGATGATCTTCTTGGAGTTTTCGTCAACGATTAGGCATTTCCACTGGAAGGCGGATTGTTAGCTGTTGAAGTGAAGTTGATAAGCTTGGCGGAGGGATGCTATAGCTTACGTCTCCCCGGGTGATCTGTTTAATCTGCTCCAGAATGGCTGGCGATGCGCGTCAACATAATGGCCTATGGCCATGGCTTAGAGTCCATCAGACGTACCATCGTGCTGCTCCTGAATGACGGACAGCCCCATGGTGAATGCTGTAGGCGGGCTGCCCCGTCACGTCGTTGGGTACAGAGGGAGGATGCTGGGCGGAAGCAGGAATGGTCGGAATGGGAGTCGCGACAGGAAGAGGAGGAGGTTGAAGAGATGTTAGGATGACAGACTTGAAGCCAAGACCAAGGAGAAGCGCGAGAGCGTTAGAGCCGAAGGTGAAGCTGGACCAAGTCGCCTATGATTGAGTGTCCAAGATCCCAAGTTTGGGTCTCAACTCAGGAGTATGGCGGGGTTTCATTCAAGCCCGCGCCCCAGGCCCAAGGATGGCACCTGCGCACCTATGAATGTGGATCCCTGCCTCTGGTCCTGGAGGCTCTGTCCTTAGCGCACCCCAGCTGGTTGGCTGGTGACGGCCGCTGTAGGACAGCACCGAGGCCTGCTGTAGCCTGCCCCCAAGGACTGACCTAGCTGCGGAGCGGTGTGTGACGGCGCCGATGAGGTCATCACCAAAAGCTTGGGTTAGCATATTTAGACTTCGTTCAAGGCGGCAGACCGAGGCAAGGTTGGCAAACAATCCATCTCTTTAATTTGCATCCGCTATCTACGTGCATGAATAATTCAGGGTCCGTGTCAGCTTGATGTTCCGTCTCAGAACCTCTGTTTCGGGTTGTATTATTTAATTAGATATGCCCGAAGACACGGGTAAGTACCTCTAACGCCTGCAGTGAGCGAGTGCCTAGGTACCTCACCATGTGTCATCTCGTTTGTTAGACCAGGTGTTGTTGATAGGATATTCTATAGCACCGCCTATGGATAGGTATTAATAAATAGCTATCCATCAATTCAGGACAGCGACGACTCACATCTCTTAGACTTTCGTTTGCCATCCGTAGGTAGGTAGCGGTGAGTCCTACCGGACTAGATGTAGGTCCTCAGCCGCGTTACGCAGCCTCCACCAGTTCACAGACAGTTCATACCTATCAACACCTTCAGCCAAGGCATTTTGGCAGTCCCGCGACACATGATAGGCTCATGATGTTGGTTTGTATCCAGCTTGGTCCTGTCATCCGTCACTCCCGTCTCCTCTCAGGTACCTCTCCACGTCGACCCTGCCGTAAATCTCTCCTTGCAGTCGCTCATTTCGTTGCCGTTCCTTTGCCGCCAGTTGCCGCATCTCCTTGCGATTTAGCTGTTTTGGCTTCTCTTCCTTCTCCTTCTTCTGAATGTGCTCTGGCACGATTGCGCCGACTCCCAGAGTATCCTCCTTGGCCACCACCTTGATTGGATACCGCAGGCCTTCACCCTCACGGCCGAGACCTTGGCGGGCATCCGGATCCCATCCTTGCGCCTTGAGAGCCCGCAGTCCCATGCGGGACCGGTCAAGAGCTGAGGGCGGGTGGGAGTGTTTTAGTGAGACCTGGTGAGCCATGGATGCTTCATGAGGCTGGGAGGTAGAGTTGATGGGGAGCTCGCAGATAGGGCATATTTCAGCTGTTTCCTCGGTAGACTCCTTGGTATCGGGCCCAGATTTCAATACGATACTGGCGTATAAATCTCCGATGGATGTATCTGTCGCTTTTGCAGGCGTCACGGTTGTTGTGACACCAGCGTCTGGATCTTGGGCGGGGACAAACTCAACCCGCTTGCGCTTCAACCCTGCACCAAAGGCGCGCTTGTGATGCAGGGGAATATCCTCTTCGTCATGGCTCTCGTCAGAAGCGTCGTCTCTGAATCGTCGCATTTGACAGTGAGTGACTCCCGGCGTGAGCGGTGGCGGATGGTGATGGATGTATTAGGCAAGAATCTGAGGCGTTTGAGACATGGGTTAGGTAGGTGGTTGCTCAGCTTGTGTGACCTGAGCAGGCAGGTAGAGTTTGTACCTGAGGCTTCCACTCTGGAATGTGCATCCTCCAAAGTAAGACTGCCTCCCGTCTTTCACAAACCCAAATCAGACACCAGATCAGCATTTCATCAACTGTAATTGACCCTGTTGCTTGTCCAGCATTCCCGCGTCCTTTCTTTGCGAACGCCAGATTCTTTCAGAATGGAGAACCAGCAATTAACTCCAGAGCCATCTCCCCATGTCGTGCAGCCTCATCCAGTGGACTGTACCCTCAGCGACAACTTGCCTCTCCTTCCATCGGATTGGCACTTTCTTCCTCGACCATCTACAACTCCGCTTCCTTTTCTGAGTCGTCTTCCCCCAGAATTGTTTCACATAGTCATTTCTCAACTTGACCTTGCCTCTATACATGCCCTCCGACGAGCCAATAGACGAGCTGCCGAGCTGGTCTACTCCCATTCCGAGTACAACACTCTGATCACCCATGCCTGGGATGCAGTCCGGGGCGCTTTGTGCATCGATACAGCCAAGAGCATCACCTGCCAACAATTGTTCGAGAAGCTCTGTACCGAGAAATGCGAGGGCTGTGGTGATTTCGGCGGCTATCTTTACCTACTCACCTGCAAGCGGGTGTGCTTCGTCTGCTTCTCTGAAAGGAAACGCTACTTTCCTGTGCCGCCAGATCTCGCATGTCGAAAGTATTGGATCAGCAGCGAGATTGTCGACACGCTACCTCGCATGAAAGGGGTGGTAGGCGTATACTCACCGGCCCGCGTTGCCAGTGTCGAGTCTGTATTTGTAGACTCTGAAAGCGCCCTCAATGCCGGTCTCGAAATCCACGGCTCATCTGATATCATGACCGAAACTGCCATACGGAAGGAGATGGAAAGGATCAGCGAATATTCTCGAAGGCGATACGAGGTGACATTTTCTGAGCAAGATCCCAGGCCTCGTATCGATCCTCCTGAAGTCTTCCTCTCTCGATGCGACGAAAGAGTAAACAATCCGCACCGCTTTTTAGCCATCGTCCCGGCGCCGTGGTTCGACAAGTCGAAACAATTGGTGGAACAAGGCTTCCACTGCATCGGGTGTGAGGAGCTAGAAAATATGCCTTTTCATCACAGGCGGAGATTCACAGCGACCTCATTTGAACAGCATTTGGAAGAATGTGGCGAGATCGACCAGGGAAGACATGTCAAATTCGGGTCTCACAACGACCAAGACGAAGACCAAGACGAAGACCAAGGCGAAGAAGACCAAGACCAAGACGACGAGGATCCACGCATGCGTGGCCTGGGTCAACTTGAGATGGGGGCGTTGTTTAGCTGGGGGTTCTGAGCAAACACCAAGAATCCTTCTCGGCTGGACAAGATACTCTGCCAAGATGGATGGAGCGGCACTTGAGATGCTTTGAAAGCAGTACATGTCAGCAATTCGCAGCTCAAAGCCAAGTGACGTAGTTGGCTCCATTTACGTTACGGCCATGCAAGATCGGCCGACCTGGCACCACATTAACTATCCTTCTCTTCGGCTTTTCGCAACTCGCTTGGAACGTTCCATGCATTCTTTGTCAGGCAAGCCACCTGCTTCCAAAGCCAGGGTTTGGTGCCGACTCATATGCAGCTGAAGGGTTGCTTGCCGAACCACCGAAGACAATATCCCAATCAGATCCCCTGCATACTCAACAGGAGGACCGTTATTCCCGCACACGGTTCGGCCTTCGCGACGATATCGTCAAGACATGTTGACAGGGGTCTTACTTCGCGCCTCGGTCTCTATTTTCGCCCTTCGGATCTAGCTGTCGCTGATACTTTGCTATCCAACCATCAACACCAACAGCGGAGAACATGTCACAGTCGCGGAAACCGGAACATGGAAAACGCTAGTTGTCGTGCCGCCTGACCGCCCAGCCTAAACGTTGCATCTGAAGGGCATCGGGATGGCTCATACGGCCACAACAAGCATAATTCTCCTGTACCATCGTGTGATAGCTCACCATGGGTCTAACTATAAGTATATCTGGCTCACCGTCCACACTTGACATTCTCAGGCTAGTATACAATTCTACTCAGCACACAAGTCCCTATTAAAGACCTCGCATCCTTTCTCACTTAGAACCCACGATCAACATTTGCTTTCACCATGTCGCCAACTGAAGCACCCAACGGCCATCGCAAGGTCATTGTCAACACCGGAGCCAAGAATGTATGCACTCGGGGACCACAATGATAAGACGATCCAGAACACTCACAGCTCCAGGTCTCTTTCTATACTCCCATCCAGGATCCTCCCGCAGGAACACCATGGGATCCCCAGCCAGAAGGCAACCTCTTCTCACCCCTCAAGCTCCGAAATCTCACTCTCCGCAACCGCATCATTGTGTCTCCTATGTGCCAGTGCGTAACCTTTGACATCAACTCTTGAACTATACTAAACTTCGCTTAGATACTCGGCCAAGGATGGCTACATGTCGCCTTGGCACAAGCAGCATCTCGGCAGTTTCGCGGCCCGCGGCGCTTCACTGATCATTACCGAAGTCCATGCTGTCTCACCCGAGGGCCGTATTAGCCCCCAGGATGCAGGCATCTGGGAAGATGGGCAGATGGTGCCCTCGAAGGAGGTTGTCGAGTTTGTACACAGCCAAAACAGCAAGATCGCCATCCAGATGGGGCATGCTGGAAGAAAGGCGAGCACAGTGGCGCCTTGGCTTGATCGCAAGGCCGTGGCCGTCAAGGAGGTGAGATAAAAGACGATTGAACTTTCAGATAACACATGCTAACCTGCTCTAGGCCGACGGTTGGCCAGACGAAGTTGTCGCACCGAGCGCCATTCCTTTTAGTTCAGAGACTGTGGTCCCCAAGGAAATGACCGCAGAGGACATTGCCAAGTTCAAGCGGGACTGGGTTGCCGGCGTTAAGAGAGCACTCGCGGTTGGCTTTGATGTAAGTTTATGTGCACTTTCTTGCCAATCAGTCGGTACTGACACCTACAGGCCATCGAGATTCACGCCGCTCACGGCTACCTCCTCAACTCATTCCTCTCACCAGCCTCCAACCAGCGGACAGACGAATACGGCGGCTCTTTCGAGAACCGAACCCGTCTTCTCATTGAAATCGTCCAACTCACTCGCAACATCGTCCCTGCAGACTTCCCTCTGCTAGTTCGCATGCCTGGCACGGACTACCTTGACTTTGACCCCTCCCTGCCACAGTGGAATATCGAGGAAGCTGGCAAGCTAGGCAGAATCCTGGCGGGTGAGGGTGTCGATCTGCTCGACATCTCGGGCGGCGGCCTGGACAGCCGACAAAAGATCACGGCCGGCCCTGGATACCAGGTCCCCTGGGCCGCGGCCGTGAAGAAGGCCGTCGAGGGGACGGGGATCCTGGTGACTGCCGTGGGCAGCATCACTTCCGGAAAACAGGCTCAGGGGTATCTGAGCGATGGCTCTGTCGACGCCGTGCTGGTTGGCCGTGGGTTCCTCAAGGACCCCAACCTTGTGTGGCACTGGGCTGACGAGCTGGATATCGACATTCATGTCGCGGCTCAATGTAAGTGTTTGCGGTCTCTCACTTTTCGGACTTTGCTGACTGAGTTGACAGATGGATGGGGCTTTGGCATGACCCGTACGCACCGACACAAGAGGCACTGATGTTGGACGTTTAATACATACCTCCTTCACGTAATAATTTCGTCCCTTGGCATAGAGGCGTTTGACATAAAGGATGGTTATCTAGTTTGATGTACATCACAAAAAAATAACAGACGTTATTTAACAACATTGTAACGGCAGAGAGTGATCACTAGTCAAAGTCAAAATCAAGTCAAGCAAGCAAAAAGGCCGTGTATATTCGTTATCATTCGTAACTCGTCATATATCCAGAAATACCCAGCTCACGCAACAACGCTACTCTTGCGTCGCATGGCCCGCACCCTCTGCTGCGCCCTCGCTCTCTGCAACCTCTCATCGTCCATGGTCTGGCGCCACGAGCAGTCAGAGGCAAATTCGCATGTTCTACACTTGAAGGCCTCTTCTATATCCACGCCCTTGGCCCTTCGCTCGCCTCGCCACCAGGCCATGTAATTGGCAAGGAAGGCGTCCAATGCTTGTCTAGAGACGGGAAAATCGTGAACGTCAATCTCTTGACCGTCGCTACGATGGACGTATTGGACGCGGAGCATGTGGCCGAGGGTATGTTCGCCGTGTGGAAATGTGAGATGCATCTCATGCTCGACGAGTGGTATGAGCTCCCGTAGGGTCCGATACTGGAGTAGATCGGGACCAGCTGACGATGAGCTCCGATAGCTCGATGAAGGATGGTCCTCTGTGGTCGAAACCTCGATCTCTGAAGCGTCCACGAATATCTCATCGTGGAGGCTACCGACTTGAGCGATGAAGGTGTCTGAGAAAGTGTCGTCAGGATCGAGGCCGTATCGCCGGAAGACCTTGAGGAAGTTGAGCCTGCCAGCCGCCATATCGGACAAGAATCGATGATACAGTAGTAGCTGGATTTTGGCGGGTCTGATGAGGGTGTTTGACACGGGGGCATACGAGCCTCGGGTTTTGACGTCTGCGAGATAGATTTTAGGACCACCATGATTCTCACCATTTTTCGGTGGGAAGTAATCCGTCAAAGTCGTCTGTTGATAATCCCTCTGCGACTCCTGGCTGGACAGCTCCTCTTCGAATTCAGGATTGGGGTTCTCATAGCTGACGCTGTCAATGATGCCATTCACGAGGTTGTCGTCAACCATGCCCCAAACTTCAAGTTCCCGGGTAAGGCCGGTGTCTCGCAGAGTTCTCAGCCCTTGAACCAGATTCCAGAGCCGAAGCCCAAATGCGTCTTCCTTGGTCATGATGTCGATCTGGACCGTGGTGTGGACTTCGTCCTCCAGCTTCTGATGAACCTTGGACCCCTGCTTCATTGCTGCCGTCCTTGTCCTCCGGCCGCCCGGTAACCGCGTGAGGGTGTACCAGTACTGCAACTCACACCAAGCGCCCGAAGTGAGATCGCTTACTGTCAGAGGCTTCTTGGGATAAGAGCGAAACCGCTGCAAAGGTGAACGGCCGTCGTCAAAGGGATCATCCTCGACGGGTTCAACCTGCGGTCCCGCTGTGGCAGTTGAGTCAGACTTGACAGCTGGCCTGGACTCCAGGTTAGACAAGGCTTTGGTGACTAGTCGCTTGGGTCAGTTAGTGTGACGAAGTCCCATGGCGAGGTCACCACGTACGATCCGGGTAGAAAACCTCTTGGTCGAGTATAGCCGTTGAGGATAACGGCGGTGGCGTGGGGAGGCTTGGGCGAGCATAAGAGGCTTCCCACGAAGCCTGGATATCGCCATGCCCAAGGGTTGGACGATTCCTGGCCTCTTGAGTAACGGCCTGACCGCAAAGTCTGCCATCTGGAGCATCATCTATCGCCGTTATGTTCGCCTGCTGTGGGGGAGCGGGGGCGTCGTTGTGCGAAGCGAGTTGAAGTAGCAGCTCCTCTTCCTCGACGGAGAAATCATAGTCAAACTCGTCATCGCTTTCTGGCGTCATGATAGCCTTGGCCAGGGCATGCGATGATGAATCATGGAAGAGCAAGAGTCTTGCGTGTCTAGGTAATTTGGGGAATGACGCGCGAGAGAACCACGGAGTCACGTGGGGAAGGGACTGTAGGACAGGCAAGTACGCAGCGATTCAGGCACCAGCTGCAGGAGCATCCCGAAATAGGACTTGACGTTCTCATCAGACTATTGGATGCCATGAACAACGAAAACGGTCACCTCGAAATTAGACTCTGAGACCTTGTGTGTCTTTCTTTTTTCTCGCAAGCTTGAATAAGTGACGGAACATGCCTAACCCACCCCTGTTTTCAGCCTCGAACCACTAGAAATAGCTCCTGCCGCCGCCCAGTTCGCCTTGACCATAAAACCAGCCAAAGACGCCTTGCCGCTGTAATACGAGCATGGCAGCCTTGTGGTCCAGCGCCTCTCCCCTCGCTGTGCTCTCCTGAAACCCGCTAGAACCTCGTGCACACAGAAGAGTGGCTTGGCTGCCTGCGACCGACCGACCACGCTGGCCCGTTCTTAAAAACCGCCCGGGGGGGGCATAGACTATTCGAGTCCTAGACTCGTCTCCAAGGCAGCAGTCGAGTACAAAGCTTTCCCGGGATCCCCTCAAGTCCAATCGCTACCTATCGAAACATCTCCAAACGTAAACTTCTACTCCAGAAAGTCAATATCCGCCCCCCCGTCGTCCCGCAATGTCCAACGTCCTCCGCATGCGCCGCCGCCCCACCCCCGGGCCCGGCGCCGAACAAGACTCCGGAGCCATCATCAAGCCAGGCGTCGCGGACAGGGAAGAATCGCCAAAGCTCACCTTCATGGCTCTCCCAACCGAGATCCACCTTGCCATCTCCCGGATGCTCATCTACCCGGATGCCCTCTCCTTGAAACACACCAACGCCCACTTCTACAGCCTCGTGGACACGGGCGTCAACCTCAAGGTGGAATGGCTCATGGAGAGGCGGAGTCTTCACCTAGAGTGTCCCAACGATAGGAGATGTGACCTAGGAAGTGATCTCCGTTTCTGCCGCGGGAGTGTTCCGTAAGTTCTCACTCTACCAACAACCTAAACATGGCTAATTGCCACCATAGCCTGCTTATGCAACGCCGGCGAGAGCACATTGAATGCGAATCTCGGCCCGGCCTTGGTTGTCTCGTATATGGGACAAGAACATGCTCACATCGCTCGGCCTTCAGCAGGAGGTTACCTCGCTGGTTGCAAGTGAAGCTGACGATAGAGGTGTGGTGGATATTGCTTGCCATGGTACCTATCGTCTGTTGCTGGGTGTGGGTGGCCGAGTTCCTCTGAGCAGTTTCCTTTGGTGTCAAGTCTTGTTCTTTGTTATCTTAGCGGCTGTCTCTGTCATTATGGGAATCACATGGCGTTGGTCGACGGAGGGTGGGAAATAATCTTAATAGTCATGCTACAGAGCAGTCACAGGAGCACTTTGTTGTACGAAATAGCAAATCGATTTAGCGAAAAGTAATCGATACTGTTAAAAGCGTGTATAGGTAGCTCAGTAGTGGCTGGCTGTGCAGAGTAGGTAGTAAATCCAACTTGATACCTACCGAGAAACAATTCAGCTCACACATGAAGCAATCTATCAAGTGGGACAATTCTCAACTTCGAATCTCCCATGTGTTTAATTATCATGAGTAGTCACAGGGGGAGATTCTCAATAGTCTTGTTCGTACACGCAACGTCGACGCACACCTACAGATTGTCAAACGCCAACCGCCTCCCCGAAACCCCAGCCCACTGCCGTGGCATTTTCTAGACTTGATCATGATCATCGTAGTCTTTTTTAAGAGCCTGTTTCTTGATGAAACCCTGGAACGTGTCCAGCAAGAACTGGACGCAAAACCCCTTGATGCTGTTCGACGTGGCCCGCCTACGTGGCGAGCATGCTAGCATGAAACACCTGCTGCATCTGGCCTTATAAGGAGTTGTATAGCGTGGAATCACATTGATGCGTCTCGTATCTGTCCGATCTTAAACTACTACCAGTCAGAGGTTGTCACAAGGTTGGAGATTGAGACACGTCAAATGGTCTGTAGGCCCATGTAGTATTGAAGGAATGAGTCCAGGTCGGATGACACTGGCGCAGACTAAACTATCATGAATAGCTAGACACTGGGTAAATACGCCCCCAAGGACGAGAACGAGGCAAAGGGCAGACAGACCCTGCAAGCCCCCTAAACAGTGCTCATCCCCCTCCACCACCTCACCGCCAAAGGAGTCGTAGTCGTTGAAAAGGATGCCCTGTGGTGCAGGACATGTGTAGAAGGGTACTGGTGGAGTATAGGCGTCCGGAGAGGCCTTCTCTGGTGATGGAAAAAGCAGTAGCAGCCGGTAATGACAGAAGCGCATCATTGGTTCAACTTCAAATGTGACGACGAGTTGTACTCTCATCTGTAGCCATGGCAATTCTGGTCGGAGCTAAAGGAGAGTTGACGGAATGTGAGCCATGAGCATCAACAATCATATCTCCCTCTAGATCTTGGACCAGCGCAGGAGCACCGCCGCAGCAATGACTGGCAGCACGCTCACCAACTCGCCGAGACCGGCAAACTCGGGTGGGATCCTCGCGTTGACAAACGCCCCAGCAGCCAAGAGGACCGCAAAGGTGTTGTACACGAAGCTCCACAGGAAGTTGAACTTGATGCGGTTGACCGACTTTCGGCTGGCGTTCATCATGGTCAGGATCCCAGCCAGATATGGACGCATGAGAACGACATCTGCGGCAGACTGCGCAACATCAGTACCCTCGTTCATGTGCACACCGATGGTGGCTTGGGTCAGAGCAACAGCGTCGTTTGTACCATCACCACAGAAAACGACGACGGGCTTCTTTCGATCGGCTTCGTCACCCAGAAGACTCTGGATATAGTCCTTCTTATCGGCGGGCGAGCTTCGAGAGCGAACATTGTCACCGGAAATTCCCAACTTGGATGCCAGAGCCTGGACGGCTCCATCGTCATCGCCAGATACCATGTGGACTGAGACACCACGCTTCTGCAAGGTGTCGACAGTAGACGCAGCATCAGACCGGAGTTCATCTTCAAGGCCGTAAACTGCCTTCAACTCGTTGTCGATCGTGAAGCAAAAGACGGTATAGCCCTGAGCTAGCATCGGCAGAACAAGGTCATGGTTCGAGAGTTCCAACCAGCGAGAGTTTCCAGCCTGAAGCTTCTGTCCCTTCAAGGTTGTTTCAACGCCCTTTCCAGTCAAGCTCTTGGGCTCAGGCACAGTCCATGCCTTGACACCCATGTTTTTGAGGTGAGCAGTAACAGCAATTGAAACGGGGTGTCGACTGTTCTCAATGAGACCCAAGAGAGACCCAAGAGCATCCTCGTCGAGGCAATCCTGTGCAACGACAGAGAGCTTTCCTTGAGTCAAAGTTCCCGTCTTGTCAAACACAACATGTGACGTCTTGTGGGCGACTTCGATAGCATCCGCAGACTTGAAGATGATACCTTTCTCAGCTGCGACTCCGCTAGCAATCACGATGACCATCGGAACTGCGAGTCCAATTGCGCAGGGGCAGGACACAATGAGAACAGTGATGGCATACGTAATGGCCTCGGTGGTAGCCTCAGAGCCATTTTGACCGCGAACGGTCATACCGATCGCAACCCAGATGACGAAAGTGATGATGGTCAAAGCTACCACCACAGGAACAAAGTACGAGGCGACCTGGTCCGCTAGGTCCTGTAGCTTGGGCTTTGAAAGCTTGGCCTCGTCAACCATGGCGGCAATGGCGTTGATGGTGTTGTCGCTAGGTAGGCGGTTGAGACGAACAGTCATGACTCCAGACCCATTGATAGACCCAGCAATCACCACGGACTTGGGGTACTTTTCGACAGGTCTGGACTCGCCCGTGAGCATCGACTCGTCAACTTCCGAGGAACCTGTGATGACTGTTCCATCGGTAGGAATCCTAGAGTCTGGGAGGACCTTGAAGGTATCACCATGCTGGAGAAGTCGGGCGTCAATCTCACGCTCCGTCTTGGTCTCTTCATCAACGAGGATGGCCGTGGAGGCCTGAAGCGAACGGATTGAAATGGACTCGACGGCTCGCTGGCGAGCAAGAGCTGCAACCCATCGGCCAACCATGATCAGAGTCACAAGGAGAGTGCTCGTCTCAAAGAACTGACCAGTTGACAGTGGGTTTCCAGCGATGAGGTAGCCGAAGGAGACCACAGAGAAGATGTAGGCGGCGCTAGTACTCAGAACGATCAGCAGATCCATCTCGATGACCCTCGAGAAGACGAGAGCCTTGATCGCCTTGGGGTAGAAAGGGCCTGCGACGACAAATTGAACAATGGTGGCCAAGGCCAGCGAAGCAGAGGAGTATGCCACCTCTCTCTCGGGAATTGGAGCCCAAGCCAAGACAAGAACAGGAATCGTCAAGATGGCAGAGAGTAGTGTCATGTATCCGACATGACGAACATGCTTACTGCCAGCCTCGAGAGAAAGGTCGCCATGGGGAGGGGCAAGTTGGATGGGAGGGCCCCAAATCTTCTCAGCGAGGTCGCGAGCTCCAACGATCTTGGGATCAAATGCAACTCGAACCGTTTCCTTGTTCACAAGAGTCATCTCAATCACGCCGTCTGGCCAAGTCTGACTCATGAACTTCGAGGCATCACCAGGCACAATGAGATCAAGGCTGGAACCGTTGTTCTGGATTCTCTCGCACTTGAACTCGGTGGTTCGCTCCAGATGTTTAATGACTTCTTCGACTGATCCCAGACGGAGGTCAAGGTTGAACTCGGCGCGAGAAAGAACAAGGCTCGTCTTGAGGTCTTTAACGGCGGGGACAGTTGCGAGAGTCCGGTTCAGCTTGGTCTCGCAACCAGTGCAAGTCATACCAGAGATACTGAGAACAACGTGTTCTTTCCCAGCTGCCTGGTTCTCAACATCGGTGATAGGGACCTTTTCAATCTGGAGGAAATCATCAGGCGGACCAGAGGTGCAACAGTCATCCTCACAAGAGCCTTGGGGACTGTCAGGCTGCTTTATCTCGCAGCAAGAATCGGCACAGCTAGCCTTCGAAGAGACGATCTCTTTGCCTGGCGGCTTGCAACAAGCATCAGCACAGGCAGACTTTGGCGGTTCTTTGACAGGAGCAGCCTTTGGTGCGCCGCAGCAACCTTTCGCACAGTCACTAGCTGGTGCCTTGACGGCAGGTTTAGCATCCGAGCAGCAAGACTTGGCGCAGCCGGATTTCTCCACGACAGAACCTTCGGAAGGCTTAGACTGCGTACAACAAAGGTCTGCGCAGCCGTCGTTGGCGGGGGGCTGCTGAGCAGTCTTCTCCTTGGAGCAGCAAGACTTGGCACAGCCAGACTTCTTCACGATGGGGGCTTCGTCAGGCTTGGGCTGTACGCAACAAAGGTCTGCACAGCCGTCAGCGGAAGGCTGCTTGGCAGGCTTCTCGATGGAGCAGCAGGATGCAACACTGTTCTTGATGGATGGGGTTTTGGGTGGCTTGTCCTTAGAGCAGCAAGAACCGGGGCATTTCTTGGTGCTGGCGTCCATTACACCGTTGTCCTTTGCAAGCTCAGAGCCAGTGCTACCAGACCCGGCCAGAGAGACAATTGAGGGTTCGGCCTTGGAACAGCAAGCATCGGCACAACTGCTCTTGCCAGGAGGCTCCTTCACAGGTTTGCCACCTGAACAGCACGGCTTCGAGCAGCTATCCTTGACAGGCGGGCTCTTGATTGGCTTGTCCTTGGCGCAACAGGAGCCAGCGCAAGTACCCGTCGGAGACTTCTTGACGGACTTGCAGCTGTCGGAGCTCTTTCGCAGGCGAAGGCGGTTCTGCGCAGCCTGGTCCTTGGTGACAGTGCCGGTGCCGGTCCCAGTGCTGCAGCAGGAGTCCACCGAAGTGCGGATGAGGGAGCGAGTCGACGACTTCTTAGAGCACGACTTGGCCTCCATCGATGGGCGGCCACGGGTCTCGCAGCAAGACTCTTGACCGAGGGCGATGAGAGCACGGCAGAGACATCCGAGGGCCTGGAGAGTCGCGCCGTAGCGATCAAGGGCGGAGAGGCTATGCTGGCCGCATGCCTTGCCGTCGGTTGCTCCATTGCAACCGGAGCCGCTGGTACAACCAGTCGCGTCTGACAGGGAGGTTAGCTTAAACACTGTTGCCGTTGCTTGCTTCAAACGAAAGCTGCTCACCCTTGGATTGGCCAGTCAGGCCGGCAGCGCTCATCTCGCACTCCCGCTTGGCGATGCGGTCAAGGCAGGATGCATCACAGCAGGGTGAGATTTTGCCACGGCAGCAATCCGGCGCGTCGGAGTCGTCCTTGGGCTTTTCATCTGCACAGCTGCCGGAAGCGCAGCAATCGTCCGCCTCCTGAGGGACAGAACCCTCCTGGCTGGTCTCGGATTCTCCATCATCGCAGCAAGAATCCTGGCAGCTGGCGTTATCTTGGACCTGAGCCGGAGCCTGTGTGACAACGGGCTCGGGAGCCGGAGCCGGAGCCGGAGCTGGGTCAGGGCGCGGACAGCAGTCGCACCCCATGGTTAAAAAAGAAATTCGCGTTTGTGTTGAGTTCAGATTTGGTGAGCGGTGTAAAGGAAAGGATGTTGTTGTCAAGTTGAGAATCTCAGAAAAACTCCCGGCAAACGAACATGGGTATGAATCGCTAGCCTGCCGTCTTCGGAGAGCGGCACGTGAATGGCTGCATTATCACCAACCAAGAGAACGAATATGAAACGCATACACTCCTGGTATCTAGAACATATTTGTAATGGGTGTAACCTTGCTTCAAACTTCAATACAGGTGGCAATTATCCTTTCATGAGCCTGGCTTCAACATGAACGTTGAGAGAATGAACCTTGTTTTCCCATGCCTGATCAATCAGATAGCAAGCGATAAACAAGAGTAAATCTAGCGGTATGAAACACCTTCTCTTGCTGGATATTCGTAACTTCATGGGTGACCTCAAGCCTGTTGGCGACTTGCTCAAAGGGTCCTTAGACCCGGCTTGCCCAGATATCACAATTCTTCACCTGTAACTATCCGGACAGAGACTGATACAACTCGAGAGAGGTGTATTATACAGATTGGATTGGCTGAAAACTCTGTGGATGTTTGACAGCAAGAGATACGGTATCCTGCGGCTGAGGAGTGGCCAAGGCGCCCAACATGGCCCAAACACCACATAGGGATTTCGGGGAGCTGCAGTGAAGGCACGTTGGCATTACATTCACTCCAGCGTTGGTATATAACACAAGCCTTGAAGAGTTTCCCGACATATCTCATCTTTGAACTTTACATTCTTCACGAAGCAACACCAACCCCAACCGACTACCTTCTCTTCATCCATAACATCCCCAGCATCAACTCATCCACTCATCCACTCAAGCCTATCCACCTAAACCAAAATGTCCTCTCAAGCTTACCTCAACGAAACTCACATCCCCCTCCTGGACAGCTTCCTCTTTTCTCTGGACAGCCACATCGAGGATCTGCTCGTCCGTCTCAACAAGCTCTACCAGATCATGGACAACCTCCCCGCCGACCAGACGGAACGCCACACTCGCCTTGATCTACTTGTCAAGCAGTGCAGCCTCGAGGCCGACTGGGCCATCAAAACCTACCAAAGCTTCACCACCATGAAGGAGGTTGCTTCGACGATGCCATTTAACAGGCGCGCCAACAGGGTCTGGGAACTATGAGTCTCCCCGCCACCGCTACACACCGATCTCACGAAAAGAACACACCATGCATAATTTCGGCATATACTGATGGATCATGCTCGTCCCTAATGGCAGGGAATTTATGCCACGAATTCTGGATATTGGCAGGATAGGCCACGGAGGGATCACGTACAACCATTTGGTCCACCTCTTGAGACGGGAATGGGTGCATCTTATAGCTAGTTGCGAATACCACCATCGTTGCGAGCTCTCTCTTTGAAGCGTTGATCTGATTTTAAAGCCCTCCATAGCGTCCGTAATAGCGTTCTGGGGCAGAAATATCAGCCGCTGTGTTCAATCTCGGGAGTGTGCATATGTTTATGTTCCATCGCTAGACTCCGCCATATGAGAAAGGGGTTGAAAAGCGGCAATGTACATTAGCTCAACTTCTCCGCCAGTCTTCCACCTCGCAGCCTATTGTCTCTTGTTGAAGCATGCAGGATGAATTAAAAGGAAGTCAACTTCTGCACATGTCCGCCGTTTGCTCAAGCAGTTAAGCAGCATCGTCTAGCCAGCGCGTCATTAGCCGGTGAGGATATACCAGCTTCCAGATCACACGAACAACCAACTTGGTGGCAGATTTGCTGGGTTCTAGCCATTCCATTCAAACATAAATATCACTGCATCCGTGAGCGGTTCCCGGCTTCCTTTGCTATCACCCTCAGCCCTCGCACGACAACACAAGCTCCAAGCTAGCGTTCCCCCCTCAAGTATCAAATCCAAAACATCGACACTGAAGCACAGCTCTGTGTGAAGCCAGGCCTTCTTATCACCATGGCCCCCATCCTTAAGCAAGAGATGCCACCAAACGAGACGCCTTCTCATCTCTACCAACAACACCTCAACGCCTTGGCGACCAAGATTCGCGAGGCACAAAGCAGACTTCACCACATCGCCGATTCCGTCTGTCGGATAAACGATAATCTGACGAAGCTCGACAATGAGGTGAAGAGATTGTTACAGATGTTGCCTCCGGAAGGATAAGGAGAGGCGGGAGCCTTGTGCTATCGGGGATACGGCCAGGCCCAAAAATGCAGTGCACTACCACAGGTCGTGGTACTTTCCTAATTGAGCTCTACCACCTGCAAACTCAATATGTGCAGTAATGTGATCGACGATCAGCAGAGGGATGGCGATATCAAAATGAAGGCAGACGACTAAAGCACTTTGAGAGATGGAGGGTGGCAGAAGCGGGAGAGGCCCATGGAGGAAGAGAAGGAGCCGGCTGATGGATACCACGACCAAACTGGTGATCGAGAAAGACAGGGGGTGGAACAATGAGGGACTTGTTTGGAACTCGGGTACAGACATGCTTCTCACCACACAACTGTCGCGAATTCATCATTTTTCGAGACTTGGGAAATCAAGAACAATCTCCAATATCAGCACAGATCGCCTCGCATACTTCTATCTTGGCTTTGTTCACTAGCCAAAGAACAAAGATTAAGCTGGTGTTAAACACAAGTAACATCTGAACATACAATTATCCCATTCATCTCCAAAAAAACAAGCGTTTAATGATCTGAAAGCACGTACCCAAATACAAGTTTCCTTATTTATAAATACTTCCATCACCCCAAACAGTTTCCATTGCATCACCATCACTTCCTCTGCAAATCGAGCAAGGGGACATCATCTTACACACATCGACACATCTTTCTCGCAGCACATTACCTCCCGCCAGTCAACATCATGTCTTCATCCAATATCACCAATTGGCTGTCTCGAGTCGCCACTGGCCGTGACACATCTGGTCGCACCCAACAACGCGGTGTTGGACGTAACTCGGAGGACGAGGGGGAAGATGTGCCAGCCGTCGGCGTGATCCGCCTGGACGACCGTCCAGACAATTACTACCTCAGATCGACCTATCCTCCTTCTGAAGATGAGGGGCCAGCTACTAGCATCCCCTCCCGCGAGACCGACAGCTCTCCGGGACTCGTTCATACTCCTTCTTCATCATCGAGACCCTCGACTAACAACTCGCAGGGTACCCTTGAGGAACGGCGCCGCCAGCGACTCGGTCGTCTGATTGAGAATCAGATCCAGACGGCTCGCGAGCTGAGCCAGAGCCCTGAGCTGACCATCCACGAGGAAATCCTTCGTCGCCAAGAGGCCGAACGAGCCCTCCAGGTGACTCGCGACGACCTCAAAACCATTCATGAAAACATAGGCTCCATTGTGGACCACACTGAGCTGTTTATCCTACTTTTGAAGCAGGCTGAAAAGGAGCCGACCGAGGAGAACATGAAGGGCGCTGTGGACGAAGCTCTGAGTGTCGGCGAGAGACTCGCTGAACTCCACGCCAGCATCTGGGACGTTCTCAATGATGAGAAGTGAGGAGATCGAGTATAACTCTCTCCTGTGTACAATACTTTTGGGCTTTGTTTTCCCTTCTGGCGTTTTGAGAAACTCGAGAAAGATGCTGACACCTTATCCAGGGCGACTGCACCTCAAGTGATACTATACTACCCTGCTCCAGCCAAGTGGCCAAGGCAAGGTGAGTAACTCCTCTTGGTTGTGTTGCTAACATCTCGAGTAGGCACAATGAAATAAATTCTGATATTTTCTTTACAATATCCATATCGTCCCATTTTGATCAACAAAGAAAACGTGAAATGTTGCTATAGCTGGTCTAGTCCTCTACACCCGGTCTTTTAACTCCTTCTTGATCCTCGTCACAGTGCCCGCTCCGCCATACGTCATGCCAGTGTAGATCATGGCCACGCTGGCACCGGCGTTGAGGATCTTCTGCGCCTGCTCGCCGTTGGTGATGCCTCCCGTGGCAAAGATGACCTTCTGGGCGCCGCCCGCAGCCTTGTAGGACTGCGAGTCCAGCGTCTTGCGGTACCGCCCCACCAGGTCGAGCGTCCGGCTGTACATGGCAGGGCCTGAGTAGCCGCCCGTCTCCATGAGAGCAGTCTGCTCCTTGGTATTGAGCTTGACGCCCTCGGGGATGACCCCGGTCCTTCGCTTGGTAGTGTTGCCGACGATGACTCCGTCGACACCGCTCAAATGAACAGCCTGCACAATGCCCTCTATCTGAGTATCCTCATCCTCATCAGGGGAGACCTTGACCATAATCTTGGGTCGTTGCTTTCGGTCCGTCTTGGCAGCCTCCTCGACGACAGCACTCAAGAGTCGCGTAAGGGGCTCAGTAGCCTGAAGCTCGCGCAGACCGGGGGTGTTGGGGCTGCTGACGTTGACGACCAACACGTCGGCGTAACGGGCCAGTCTTCGCACGCAGTAGACGTAGTCGTCGGCCACAGCATTCTCATCCCGCTCATCAGTCTCCTTGTTCTTGGCGATCTGAACAGCCAAAAGCCGACCCTTTCGCAAGCTACCGGGGGGGACGTTGGCCTCGCCGTTGAGGACGTCGCTCTCGGTGACACCAATGGATCGGGCGTATCGTCGAAGTCGGTCCCGCAGTCGGATAGCCATGTCGTCCGCTCCACGGGAGTTCAGGCCGTATCGATTGACCATGCCGTCGAGCTTGGGAACACGGAAGACGCGGGGCTTGGGGTTGCCGGCCTGAGGGAGGGGCGTGCAGCCGCCAACCTCGACGATGCCGGCACCCAGGTCAAACAACGCATCTGGGATCTCGGCATCCTTGTCGAGGCCGGCTGAGATGCCAATTGGGTTCTGCAGGTCGGTGCCGAACACGGAGACGGAGAGCTCGGGCGAATTGAGTGTCGTGTCGCGCTCGCGGGGGTTGAGGTTCAGCTCGTAGAGCATCTTGAGCGAGGAGGTACCGGCATGGTGAGCGTCCTCAGCATCGGGATACGCCCAGCGCAGCACCGGGGGGACGACCCATCGGTGGAAGAAGGCCCGGGTATCTGTGGCATAGAGGTACGAGGCGTAGATGGCGGCGGCGGCGGCGGTGCCGTAGAGGACGGCCTTGAGCTGGGCTCCTCCGTCACCGGCTTCGGTAGAGGCATAACGGCGCTGGACGACGGGCTTCCGGGGCAGGACGGAGCGCACCGAGGGAGCCCGGGCGCCGGAGGCGGCAATTCGTGATCGTAGGAGAGCGGCGGACATGGCTGGGAGGTGATGCTGGGCCGGGCCAGCTCCCAATGGATTCTCAACGACGCGCGGGAGTTGGTTTCGGGTGAAGCTTCAAAAAGGCGCCGGGCAAATTGTCGCCTCTGAATGGTTGGTTTCCCGGATGGCAGGAGCACAGTCTCCGCACAGTGTCAATGCACTATGCTACAAATATCGCACCCGCGTCACTTGGAAGCTACAATATCAACTTGAGTTGTCTCGATTGTCAACTACTTGGTGTAACTTGTGGTTGCTCAGATCATTCCCGGGCCTCAGCCAGTCGATGTTGCCCCATCTTCCGTCCAAGCTCGAGAACTAAACCACATGCTACCTCTCCAGCTACTGACCCTGTCATCCCCAGCTTAAAGCTCCTTCAGCATGATGTAGATCTGGGCCTGGCCCGGCATCAGAGAGTGAGGCGAATCATTGTACTCGGAAGCCGGGAACTGAACGACCATCTCCATCTTGGCCGCTTCCTCACGACCGGCCTTCTTGGTCTCGTCGATGCACTTGAGGCTCACGATTTTGCAGGTGAATCGAGGTCGGAAGTTGCGCTCATACTCAGCATCGGTGACCTTGGTGTGCTCCTCCTGGTCTCTGTCAGCCCGATGTTGTAACAAATCAACAGTCGCAACTTACAACAGAGCGAGAAAGATCAGTGCTGCAGCGGCGCAGTCCCTCGGAGAGATTCTCACGCAGGTCGAGTTCCTTCATGCAATAGCCAATGTCCTCGACAATGGCCTGGACGGTGTTCTTCAGATGGTCCGTCTCCGCGATGTAACGCTATCAAAAGAGTTAGCATGATCAAGTAGTACTGATGCGCATGATGGGTGCTCACCTCGAGGACGACGGCCTCGGCCGGGTCCTTGGCTCGGAGGCGCTTCGCGATCTCTTCGACAGAAGGGCTTGCCATCTTGTTACTGAGATAACTCGAATCGATAATGGTGATGAGTTGAAGATGTTACGGAGAAGACATCACCATGAACTCGTTCTTATGCTGAGAGGATTGCGTACTTGACTCCAAAGCGATAGATCTTGTTCGTTTGCATAATCCCCATTGTCATCCGAAGAATGAATAACTGAAAAGTTCCATTATCATCTTCTGTGTTGGTTTGATATCGTAGAGGACTGAAGACAAGCTGTTTGACCTGATCTGGCTTGACTCCTAACAGTGGCAAACGGTGGAGAGATTCTGATCTCGCCGAGGCATGCAACTTCAATTTCGTTCGTTCGCCTTCAGACTCAAAGTCTATTTAAAAGAAATTTCCAATTGGAGCATCCTGTTCTATCACATTCAGATGCTCTCTGGACGCTCCGGGAACCCATGACAAGGGGCGTGCCCCTTTGTCCGATCTCTTCCATGGTCGAGTTACCAACGGCTGCGGCCATTCAGAGCTTTCTGTACACGTATTTGACTGTTCTCTTCCCCTTTCGGAGGTGTTTATAGACTCTCCATCCCTCTTCCTCCCAGTCGGCGCTGGTAGCTCCGGTGTTCTCATACATCCCCGTAACTCGGCATAATGTGGACGGTCGCCTTCCATTTCGTAGAGGCCTCCTCTCTCGTATATCACAACACCCTCGTCCGATAATTTTCGGTTTCTGGCTTTTTGGAGCTCATCTTGAAGCTTGTGTCGTCGCCTCCTTTCTCTTAGCCACAATAGGATAGCGACAGCGATCAGAATCACTCCCAATGTGATGCCGATGGTGATTCCTGCCTGCGCCCCTATTGACAGTCCCCCACTTTGAGCAGACGCAGTATCCGTTCCTCTTGATGGGTCTGTATTTTCGCTTTCGGATTGATTCATGGTATTCTCTGGTGGTTGGGCAGTGGAAGTGGTCGATGACACCCTCGATGTTGAAGACGCCGACTTTAGAACTGAGGTTGATTTCGTCGTTGGTTCGGTAGCAGTCCCGTAGTCTTCCCAATACTGCTCGCAGATTTTCCAGTAACTATTCTCCATCTCTAATACATGTATAAGTAAATCTGCCTCACAGGGGGGAGTGTGACATACGAAACATTTCATCATTACTGCACGATTCTTTCAATTTCCTCTCGCGGTTTCCCAGGCACTCACTCATTGTATCAACGACAATCTGGTGATTCTTATCGTAACACCAGCAGTCAAAGTCATCTTCGCTGCAGCCGGTTGCCGCAACACCAATGTTGAAGCACCCGCTCACACATTCGGGAACGGCCTTGGCAAGCTCGGCAGCATTCGAATGTGCCATTGAATAGAAATATGGTTCAAAGAGGGTAGTACTGCAGTTCCGACGCGATTCCGATAGGCGAGGGTATTAAAGAAGATAAAGCAGAACCCGAGTAGGTAGCGAGGACATCCAGTGTCACTCAAAAACCTGAACCTTCCTTTAAAGGGGACGGCGTTTAAAAGGACTGCCGGTCCTCGCTGAGGGTTTTCAGCTCGCTTATTACAACAAGACTGTCTTCAGGCGAGACCTATATGGCGCTTATTTTCCATGAATAATTGGACAGCCCAGTTTCCTCTTCATAGACAAACGAGGCTCTGGTGAAGCCTCGTTATGTATGTTTCAGCTGGGTCTGTTCTCGCCGACAACCGCTTCATTTGACTGTATACATATAGACCCATTATCTTGAACCAAAATGATTTGAAAAACGAGCATCACTGTTGTCATATGCTCAGGGAGTAACATAGCTGTGTGAGACGCTCCTTAAGTTGTGCGGTATCAACTCCCGTCAGCAAATCCGCCAAGCACTGCGGGTCTCCCAAGACCTGACCTTTGACCTTCAGTTGGCACATTACGGCTTGGCAGGGTGAGCTCCCTACTGTGGCTGGCCTTTGAACCATCCAGCGAGCCTTGATCGACTTTCAGAAGCTGCGGTTCTCTAGGTCGGTTCTCTAAGTCGGCGGTACGGTGTAGTTAAACCCCGAAGGACCCTGTCCCTGGACCGGAAGCCACAGAGTCCAGGCCAAAGTTGGGTATGGGAAACAGAGCCTAAAATGTGGATACTGCCTGGGAAATGATATCGGCATGGAAGACGGTATCCGTACAGAGAATGCGAATCCGATGGGTCTCGGCCTTGATTAAATACGAAAAAAACGAAGAAGGATCTCCAAAACCCCTCTGTTCTCTGTCATGCCCAGGATTCTAGACGGGCCTCTTATCCGTCATCTCACGTCATGATTGGTCACGGTCCAGCCGCTCCCCACATTTCGGTCTGCTGGCACCTCGGGCTTGTCGGCCTCGGGCAAAGGAATAAAAATGACGGCAAGTCCATGAGCTGATAAAGACAGTCAGAGCTGACGTCCCCCTCCGGAAACATCGTCATCCCGCGGCAAAAGGCCACTGTCATGAACACGAACTCGCTCCTACGAGGCCCTCCTCCCCGTACTGCGAGAGGTATGGCTATGCGCCAGCAGATCCAGGACGCCGTGTTCAGAGAAATCATCCATGAGGAGATAATCATCGAGCAGCGCCATGAGTTGGCTGCACTTGCGACCCTCATGTTTGCGAGGGCCAAAGAAGAAGACGCATCTTCCAACAGCGTATGGAAGAACCTACATCAAACCCTCCGACGACCCTTGGACTAATGAATCCTAGTACGAGACGTCGTATGAATATTACGAAGAAGACGAGGAAGAGGACCCCTCCTCGGTAGAGCAACCTCAACCTACCGGCATGAAGAGGTCCCTCCCTCGCAACGAGACGCAGAATCTAGTACCTCAGAAGCGACAGAGGATAGACCCCACGCCCGCGGCGCGGCCCCATCCCCAACCCCAGCAAGAGATCAAAAAACCAGAAACCCCTCCAGAGGCAAAGAACTGGATGCCGGCACCGTTGTCCAACTTTCCTACCGACAACTCGCACCGACACCCGGTGCTTCAGGCCGCTCTTCGCAAGAGCCCGATCGAGTACGCTCGCCCTGTCGCGCAGACCTTCCTACAGGAACTGGACTGTGATAAGGTCGGCGCTCTGGACGTGGCCAAGGCCGTCTTTGATATGGGCATCCGGTACTCCAGGATGGCATCGGACAACGAGTTCAAGATTGCCTTTTACACGACTCTGGCGAACACGCGTGATGCGGTTCGATACAACATTGGTACTCCCTCGGACAAACACATGATCTTCTGGGGCATCATTCAACGCCTCACGCACAGGGATATACCACCGGATCCGTTCAAGACCCCGGCAAAGGAGCCAGAGAGGAAAGCAGAAGTGAAGCCCGAGCCGAGGGTGACCATGAGGAGGACGGTACCTGCTGCACCTGCGAGGGAAAAGGCCGAACCTAGACCGGCCGCGAGGAGAGTCCCTGCACCTGCACCGGCACCTGTGAGGGAGAAGCCACGAGGAAACCTCAAGGCCAGTCTGGTCAAGGAGGTTGACGAGAAGACAAAGATCCCGCTGAACGAGAGGGTGCGAATGTGGCTGGACGATGTGGTTTCGATGGGCAGTACGGAGTAGTGCAGATTGATCTGGCAAGAGGAGGGATATATGTTGGGATGTAAGGTCAGGATGGATTATGAGTATACATGAGATCGAGATACCCACATGTAACGGAAACGGACGACACCACGGCATTGCATTAGCGGAATCTTTTGAATACATCTTAATCTAGTTTGTTTGTCTCTGTTGCCTGAACGCCACGCAGATGCAGCCTCAAGGTTGCATCAAATCAGGCTGGCGGTTAACCGTTGCCATCGGCTATCGATCATAATACGACTTTGCCATGGATGTGTAATTGACCATGGCACAGATTGCAACAATTGGTCAACTATCAAAGATTGGCTAGGCAACGATAGTCATCCAGTGATGCCCAAGTTCGCATCAACAACATGGACAACTGGATCGGCATGTGTCTTTGCCAATGCCAAGGCGATAGGACCGTCTCCACCCAGGATTTAAGCTTTGCCCTCTCATTGATCTCTTGGAATCGGCGGAGAGACATGCTCTGAAACACCACGCGTGTTGGGTGTGCGTGGAGGCGAGACGCTCTGAGTCGCGCGCAGCAGGGCAATGCCACCCACAATTGACAGAAATAGCAGCAGGCAGGGGTGTAGGGGGGAGAGAAGAATCGTCATCCACACATAGAGTTGCACGCAAATCTGGTTGGCAAGTCTACCGGATCTTTCGGGGGACGGAAGATTGACAATGTTCCGCTCCCGTCAGATCTCCAACCTCCTATGGAATTCGGACATGAAGATTCGCAGAGTTGTCCAGTATCGGCCGGTAACACAGACGGCGCAGGCCAAGGTCTAGATCGTGGCAGCACAGCCCCCCACGTTGCTTGTGTGTGCTTGGCCAAGGGTCCCGTCCGCGTTGGTCCTATTCAGCCACCATCATTTTTTGGCTAAAAGACATTCATGTTCAGCTGGTCCTGCAGGCGTTCGAAGGTGTACAGCCTCGAGCATGCAGCTGCAGGTGTGCGAATTATGCCTCGCCGCACATGAAGGAATCAAAACGGGCAGCAGCCAAAAGGCAAAAAAATCAACGGCAAGACAGATTTATGTGTCTTTTTGTTTCAAGGAACAAGACGAAAGGAAAGTGTTTGGTTCACAAGATGCGCAATGCTTCCAAATTGAGTCGGGATCTTCCATGGAAGAGGTGGATTCGTCGTCATTACTGGTACGTAGTGTAAGTGGCGGAGGAACATGTACCTATACATGTAGATTTTTTTGACAACGGCGCTGAGAGCTTGCCGTGTTGGGCAGGTAGAGGATTTGATCGCGGCAGACCCTAACACGATTCCGCCAGCATCTCGACTCAGACAGGCCAACGCCTATTCGGCCAACATACGGTCCTTCTACAGCTTGATCAGGTTGTATGCATGGGGGGCTGACGCCCATAAGCATGAAATCCATCCGCTGACAGGAGGGGGGACGCGTTGCGCAGGCGACATGACACGATGGATCCAATGGGATTGGGGTTGGATTGAACTGGGCAATCTTGATGGATTCGGCATTTCGGTGAAACCATCCGCAATAGCTAGCTACTGCCCCGCTCAACAGAGTCCATGGGAGGGCTCCCTGGGCGCCTCTTGTTCGGGTTCGGACTGTCAATGGCACGCTTTCACGCCGAACCGATGGAGGCGCTAAGATCTCCGCCCGGCGGAACGGTACAAGTACAGGGCCTGGAAGCTGGCGGCGGGGCCGGGCAGACAGCGCCTAAAGGGGCCCCCTGTGGTTGCGAGCTTGGGGGCGTAAGAGGGACGTACCTGTACATTCAGCCTCCCACGCTTGTTTAGCATCCGTCCGTGTCTCAGGAGCGCCCACCCATCCGTTCATCACAAGCTGGGGTTGGATGTGCGACGACGTTCCATTTCCAGGTTTCTTTTCCAGATCCTGCCTCCGAGTCTCTTCCATCTACTACGTATCTTGTTTTTGCTGCTCTTGCGCTTCACCTTGATTCTCTTCTCCCGTTACTTACCCCTTCTCGCTATATACTTTCAAACCCTCAGCTCCTAAGACTTATCCTATTCCGAGTCCTTGTTCGTCGCTCCCGCAACCGATCTAGCTTTCGCCGTCGCACATGTGGTCCTAACCCAATCTCCGCCTCGACTCTCCTCCTCCTCCGCCTCCCTCCCTCCCCTTCCTCAACCTTGACGAGTCCATTCCCGCAATGGACTTTGATCTCTACGAGCGAAGCGGAGTCTCGACCGGCGACGACGAAAAGCCCCCCGTCTACAAATTCATCGGTATCGCTCTCGCCGTCGTCTCTGGCATCTTCATCGGCGTCTCGTTCGTCCTCAAAAAGTTCGGCCTGCTGCGCGCAAACGACAAGTACAATGAGGTCCCCGGTGAAGGATATGGCTACCTCAAGAACGCCTACTGGTGGGGAGGCATGACCCTCATGATCATTGGCGAGATCTGCAACTTTGCCGCATACCTCTTCACGGATGCCATCCTCGTCACACCCCTCGGCGCACTGTCCGTCGTTATCTGCGCCGTCCTGTCCGCCATCTTCCTCAAGGAGCGTCTTAGCATGGTTGGCAAGGTTGCCTGCTTCCTCTGTATTGTCGGATCCGTCGTCATTGTCATGAACGCACCTCACGGCACGTCCGTCAACAATATCCAGGAGATGCAAAAGTACTTCATCACCCCCGGCTTCCTCTCCTATGGCGGTGTCATTATTGTCGGTTCGGCAATTGCTGCGTTCTGGGCTGGGCCAAAATGGGGTAATAAGAACATGCTGGTCTACATCTCTATCTGCAGCTGGGTCGGCGGCCTGAGCGTTGTCGCAACTCAGGGCCTAGGCGCTGGCATCCTTGCGTGGGCCCGTGGGAAACCTCAATACAAGGAGTGGTTCTTCTGGTTTCTCCTCGTCTTTATTATCGCCACATTGCTGACTGAAATTGTCTACCTCAATGTATGAATCCCGTGTCTCGTGGTGTCTCACCTGCTCACTCCTTTACAGAAAGCTCTCAACATCTTCAACGCCTCTATCGTCACCCCCACTTACTATGTCTACTTTACCAGCACGACAATCATCACCTCGGCCGTCTTATTCCAGGGCTTCAAGGGCACTGCTCAGTCCATCGTCACAGTGGTGTTGGGTTTCTTGACTATATGTTCCGGGGTGGTGTTATTACAACTCTCGAAATCAGCCAAGGATGTTCCAGATGCAGCCGTTTTCAGCGGCGACCTCGACCAGATTCAAACCATCGCCGAACAGGAACAGCCAGAGTCGGATCCAAAGGCTGATGCCATCCGTGGAACCGCCGCCATCCTACGACAAATCTCACGGAGACGACTAAGAATGGAGGCAGATGAGCTCAAGAGATTACATGACGAAAAGAGGATGGAAGCGATGGACCCCATTGAGGAGGGCCAGCAGCCAGAATGGGAATGGGATGGTTTGAGGAGAAGGAGAACGATGACTTATAGGTCCGCCACCGTCAGCTCGCGCGGGAGAACCGTACCATCACCGCCCCCTAGTTCTGGCCGTCATGCACCACCACCGCCTTCCACCCCCAGGGTCCACCCTCCATTGGGCATGTCTCACTTCCCGCCCTCAGATGATGAAGACGACGACTATAACGACCGGAGTACCATCTTTTCGAGCATCGCGGGTACGATCCGTGGCCGAGCTCGGGGCTTTACCAACTTCTCTGGACGACACTATGAGGAAGACAATAGCTCTGATGATAAGGCTCGGAGTCCCATGCACCCTGTTCCTCTGACCGAGATTTCTGTTCCTCGAGATAAGCCCGACGATGAGTCAGACGCCTACTTTGGCCAGACTCGCGAGCACGTCTTTGATCGCCAGGATACCGAGTACCGGGGAGCCTCGTCTCACAGCAACCAGAGCCTTGCTCCTCCCACCCCTCCGCCGCACGGAGGAAATATGAGTGGAACTCGACGCCAGTTCTCTTTCCATAATGTCTTCCGGCGGCCTCACTCAAGATCCGCGTCAAACGCTGAAGAGCCCACCGAAGAAGAGCGACAGGGGCTTGTCAAGGAGGACAGCCGTGGCCCCGCGTTCCTCTAAGGGGGTTCAATGCGGAAACAGTACATGAAGGTCTCGTTTTGGGGTTCATTGCATATGCCTGGCGTTGGGTGTTTTCTTGGTTTTTATCTATGCCGTTACTTGTTCGCTTCTGGGGCGTCGATTACGTGGCGCTTGTGTACTGTCGTCACTCCTGGGTATGGTAGGTATAGACACGTGTGTTGGACGGAGCGCAAGCTTGATGAGTGCCTGTACACGCAGAGCTGCTACGGGACGGGGGGTGTGGGATGGTGGAGGATAGCAACGCGTCATGAGTCAAGATTAGCTGTATCACGATAATCTAGCATTATTATTATTAGCCTAGCCCTTTTGTTTTTTGGTGAAAAATACGAGAAGCATGCATGGTTACTGTCATGTCCACAACGCTGTAACATGATCTCATTGATGTCTGTCTAGTAATTCATGTGGTTGAGAGAATTCGCTCCCTTTATTCCAGAACTCCGTGCAATGCAAAAGCATACGTGTGCAGTGCAGCAAGATTCCCAATGCTGTATGTGCCCCAGACTCCAAGCATTAGAAAGATGACTCAAAAAAGGACAAAAAAGCCACCGTCGCCCTTCCGTAAAACGCTGCTCAGCATTCAATACAAGTTTTCTTTCCTTCTTTACCGCCCCTTGAACTCTCTACCAGTCAACGGCCCAGCCGTTCTCTTCGAGAAACTCGTCACAGGCCTGCTTCAGGCCTCGGTTGGGTCGCAGCTCCGACTGGTGGAGAGGTTCACGGGTCAGAGGGTCGCTGGGATGTCGTCGAAGGTGCTCCATGATGGAGGCGCGCTCATATGACTTTCCAGTCTTTGTCTGTAGATGTGTTAGCGATTGTAGTTGAAATATCCGCAGGGGTATAGGGGGGACTCGCTATGACGGGATCAACCATGATGCCAAAACTGATGTCATCGATGGCCCAGTCGGGCACCTCCCGCTTCTTCTCGCTGCCCTCTCGCGCCTTTTCGAAAATATCCTTCATCCTCTCAATCTTTGCGGCGGTCTCCTCTTCAATCTCCTGCTTCTCCATGCCGTCGTCCGTCTCGGCCAGCATGGCATCCCTGTCCCTGCCCAGCAGCTCAATCATCTCCCTCTCCAGGTCCTTGGTCTCGCGGGCGCGGGTCCTCTCGCGCTCCTCCCAGCGCTCCTTCTTGCACCGCAGGACGACGGCGGTGACGTTTGCGAGGGAGCGGTCGTTGGCCTCGGCGCAGATGGCGTGGGCGCGAAGGGAGCTCTCGAGGGCGGCGTCAAAGTCGCGCAGGGCGAGCTGGGCCTGGGCGAGGTAGTAGTGGGCCTTCATGCTGTCGGGGGCGAGCCGAAGGCAGGCTTCGCAGTCGGCGACGACAGAGTCCCAGTAGCTGAGCTTGAGGCGGGCAAAGGCGCGGTTCGTGTAGAGCGTTGGGTTCTTGGGGTCAACGATGATGCTAGTTCGCCTTTGTCAGAGGGAGTAGGGATTATTGCGCCTGGAGAGCTCACGCCTTGGAGTAGAGGCTATCGGCGCCGGCATAATCGCCTGCTTGAAAGCATCTGTTGCCTTCCTCCTTCAATTGCAAGGACTTTGACATGGTGACTGGCGTCTCGTGGTGGATCGGTTGGGTTGTTAAAGCTGAGGTGGGGGTAGATATTCAAAGGAGCTCTCTCCGGACAGCTCGGCGAAGAAGCTGAAAGCAAGCTTATCAAAGAAAGATACAGTACGAGAAAATAAACACGCCAGCAGAAGAAGGAGAAGAAAGTAATGAACCTGCTTTTCGAGGTTGAGATGTGCAGCAAGCAAGCAAGCAATGCAAGAGGGGAAACCCCGCGCGCTGAACAAACGAAACGAGGCTGGCCGTTCGTTCGTTCGTTCGTTCGTTGTGTAAGAGGGGATTGATTAGGGGGAGCTGGAGTCCCTGCAACTGCCCGTCCTCTTCCCGGGAGGCGCGGATATGATTGGATTTCTAAGCGCGGGTGCCCTAGAAAGTTCGAGAATGAGGACGCGGGGGGAGGATGGATATAGGGGACTTTGGTGGGGGTCTGCCACTTTGGCGGCGGGGACTATCTCCAGGAACAGGCCTAGTTTCCAATGTCACATTGAACGAACCAACATGTTATAACCATCTTTGGTCTAATTACTATCTATCAGAGAGCTCTTACCTATCGAGCTCGACTCTAATCTAACCGCAAATCAAGACATTTCGCACTCTCCGGTGCTGGCGTGAGCCACTCTGTATATCCTAGTCTATCCTCATCCAAATCCATACCTTCTCTATACTGCTCTCACAGCTCAACAAGTCGCAAAACCAGCTTCTCCTTAGGCCGCAACGTAAACGTCGGCGCCGCGACCTCGACCGGCCTCTCCTTGATGCCCAGCGGCTCCTCGATGCGGAAGCGGCGCACCATCTCGGCCAGCATCACCTTCATCTCCAGCATCGACAGCTGCTTGCCGATGCACATGCGCGGCCCGTTGTGGAACGTCTGAAAGGCGTAGGCGCTCGCCGCCGCCGTGCCCTCGAGCTTGTCCCAGCGGTCCGGGTCGAAGGTCTGCGCTGTCGGGCCCCAGACTGAGGGGTGCGTGTTCATGACGGCTGGTGAGAGCTGGATCACGGTCCCCTTGGGGAGCACGACGCCGGCGATCTCGACGTCCTGGGTGGCTTGGCGCGGTGCCATTGCGACGGCGCAGTAGAGCCGCAAGACCTCCCGCACAAAGTTGTGCAGGTATGGGAGCTTGTCAATGTCGCCAAAGTCGGGCGATGGGCAAGTCTTGTCGAGGCCAATGATTTCGTGGAGAAGACGCTGCTGACACTCGGGTCGGCGTGAAAGCTCATGGAGAGCCCAGGTGATTGAGCAAGCTGTCGTGTCGTGTCCGAGGACCAAGAGGTTCAAGACGTACTCAACCACAGACTTGTCGTCCCAAGAGGGATCGGAGTGGTCGAGAAGACACTGCAGAGCATCTGGCTCCTGCGTCTCCTCAGCATGACCCTTCTCCAATGCCCGACGTCTGATGGCCATCATGCCAATGATGAACTCCCGGGCCTGGGCACAAGACTGGACAAGGTCGCGGCATTCCTGGATGGGCAGAAACTGCCGGATCGGGAACAGTGAGTTGAGGTAGTTGACAATGTGGCCAATCAGAGACGGCTGCATCATGTTGGTGAATGCCTTGAACAGAGGGGATTGGTCCGACTCGAGGTGGTTGAGGTCAAGGCCAAAGGTTTCGAGGCCGATGACGTCGAGGACCGCCTTCCAGATGTGTGTCTCGACTTGAACGTTGCCGACACTGTCTCGCTGTTCAGAGAGAACACGGACGAGCTGCTCGGCTTTGGTCTGCACAACGGGGAAGAAGGCTCTGAGGCGCGGGATCGACAAAGGGCGGCTGATGGCCGCTCGACGCTGCCGATGGAGCTTCCCTTCGATGAAAGGGAGTCCGTCTCCGATGATCTCGTGAACGAACTGTCTGGCGAATGTCGGCTTGACGAACAAGGCACTCTTTGTCTGGAGAATCTCCTTGTACGCCTCGATGGTGTTGGCAAAAAGGGTCTCCGAGTTGGCAAAGTTGAGGTAGCGGATAAAGGGGGCCTCGGGGTGCGCGCGGGACCACTCGCAGAGGAGCTCCGGGAACCAGGCGACCTGGAGGAACTTGTTCGTCTGGCCGAGAAAGAAGGCATTGTCGGTCGGGCCCGGGAGGCGGCGGAGGGGGGAGAGGTAGAAGGGGTACACCAGGATGTTGAAGGCGGCGACTCCCATCGTGACGAGGCCCAGGAGAGCCGTGGCCATGATGAGAGTCCACTGCGCTCCCAGCGAGAGCGGAAAGCTCAGCATCTTCAACAGACGAGACGGCGTGATTCTGATAATCCCCGATCTGTCAATAACAATAAGATCCAGGGGGTGTAGAGTGATGAAGTGTACGATTCGCTCAGCCAATCAGAGTAAGAATCCAAAAAGACCAAGAACAGAGGCGTGATGATGTCTACGGTCGATTCGAGAGAATCGCAGAGATTTCTCGTCTTTTTTTATAGTATCGAGGGTCCTCTGGTTGCCAGTGCCAGGGGCCGGGCACGATGCGGCTCTGGCAGCTGGCGTTCACCCTCGCAGCAGTGTGAACGGGCCGACGAGCTCATGGATCATATGGATTCACATGGAAAGAAACAGAGCCAGGTTCAGTGGGGAACACGTCATGGGCAGTGCTCAGAGGATGGACTTGGTGTTGCTGTCCCAAGACGGTCTCATGGTACTGATCTTCGGTAAGGATTTCCTTGCAGGAAAGGATCCGTATAGAACAGAGCCACGTTCAACCAACACTCCCTAGTAGCTTAGATGTCCTTCCAAGAGGTGTCTGTACCAATAGTGCCACTGTCAAGACTGAAACATGCCAGTTGTGGTAGACGTTCTGACTTGGAAACCATGCACCAGGTCAAGCACCAATCTCGAACACTACCCCATATACCGGTCCATAAATAGGACATGGAGGATCAACGAAAGCAAGGATTCCCTTTCATGGATCCCGATTGGACCAAGATCTAGAGAGAGATATATTAAGTATATCTGTCAAGCATCAACACCAAGCCCTCAGGATCGGGTCCTTCAGTGTCACAGCATACCCGTCGAGTCCCTGACTCTTCTACCGCAGCCCCCATCTCGTATCCTGACACCCTCTTCGCGCTCATTCTCCGGATCTGCACAAGGCACGCGCGGTGCATCTGAAACCCACGACGGTCGGCATAAACATAAACGCACGTCACCCTCCTTTCGCTTCAGGGATCCATGGCCCGCAGCCTTTGTGGCCTTGTGGATCCTTCTAATGTTTCGAGAGAAGATAACTTGCTATACGCGGGTTGTGCCACATGTTCCGAAACAGTGACAGCGGATCGATTGTTATGCTAGCTCGCAGGATACAACGTCATATAAGACCACTTCGAGTTACGGGGCTATAGTTGAGGGAAGAGACTGGCTGCCTCACCTTTTGTTATTTGTGACATGTCTGAAAAGTTGAAGAAATATCTTTCGATAAAAGAGGCTCTCATCATCCAATAATCGTTCCAGTTTGAATAGTGTAGCGTAGTATAATCTAGCATCTAGCTCTATAAGAGACCTGCCGTAGCTCCTCTCCTGGGTATCATCCTTTCACCAACATCACTTTCTCTCCTGACCCAGCCACTCGACCATCTTGTCCACAGCCTGCTGCGCCTCCCAGATGGGCAGCAGCGGCCACACATGCGCCATGCCCTCGCCATGCACCAGCTCCACCTCGGTGCCCTGCTCCCTCGCCTTGCCGACCATCAACTTGGTGTCGGGCGTCAGGAGGTCCAGGTCGGCCGCGAATACCAGCATGGGCGGGAGAGCCAGGTCGCCGTAGATGGGGCTCACGCACGGGTGCTTGGTGTCCATCTCGGGGCAGATGAGCCGCGTGATCTCGGCGATGCCCTCGACGCCGAGCCACGGGTCCTTGAGGCCTGCGGCGTGCATGTCCGGGTTGAGGAGCGTCGAATCCGTGCAGGGCGTGATGGGCACAAGAAGCTTGGCCGTTGGGTTCCCGGCGAGACGGGCTCTCTGTGTGAGGACGAGTGTCATGGTTCCTCCGGCAGAGTCGCCCACCATCCAGAAAGGTGTTGGGTCGTCAGCCCCGGCGAGCTCATCGTGGAGAGGCTGCACAAGCTCATACATCTTCATGAGTCTAGTCTCGGGTCCCAAGGGGTAGATGGGCACGGTGACGATAGCATTCAGCCTGCGCGCTAGCTGGGCAACGAGTTCCCAGTGCTGCGGGGTGATATCAAAGACGAAACCACCGCCGTGGAGATATAGGATGCGGGCGGCCTTGGGAGTATCCGACTTGTGAGTCAGGGTATAGACGACATACCCCGAGCGCTCAGCCTCGTCAATGGAGAAGTCATTGTAGAGCTTCTTGGGAGGCTGGAAGCTGGGGTTCAGACGATCCTTGGCGATGCGGTTGTTGATGCCCTCCGCGGAGCTCCAGGTGGGCTTGAAATGCCACCAGATGTAGTAGTTGATGAGCCGGGCCTTGAGTGAGGGCATGGTTTGGAGAGGGTATCAGTCGGTGAGTTTGTGTGGTGAAATGAAAGATGCTACTTGTACTTGATGGCTGATGGAGGTTTTTTTTAGCTGAACGCCAAGGAGATGCTGGCGTGGCTTGAGACAGCCTGTCTTATGTGAGCGTTCGCCGACATAGGCAAAAACTACGACTCTACAGTCTCACATGGAGAAGAATTGAGTTGAGAAGCAAAAGAAGATAAGCTCAAGATATTAGAATGTTTCTATTCTCGCTTAGAGTTTCGTTGAAATGCTGACTGCCATTGCTAGGTCTCGGAGATCCAGGGTAGTTCCCCCCAGCGACTACAACCTGATAATCACGACCAACAATCAGGGAACAGGGGATATACGCAGCGGAGCATCAGAAGAGAGGAGGGACAATTTATCGGGCTGTAAAGAAAATCCGATCGATTGCCGACCCAGCCAGTCATGGATACCAATTAACGATCGACGATCGAGCGGGGAGGGGGGGGGGGAAGAGGGCGTGACAGTCGAGAAATCAGATCATGTTCAGGCGTTGGTTGTGATACGGCCGCCCGACTTTCCCCCCTCCCTTCTCCACACAGCCCGTCACAAGGCGACGGACCTTGAGCCGAGTTTTATCACCCCCGGAGGACCGGCGTCTCTTGGCTTTCCTCTACCCCCCGCAGCGCCGTGTGTCGGCTGTTTGCTTGTTGCTGCTTTTGCGATGGCTCGGAGACTAGACGATGGCATATGCTTTGCATGTGGTTCAAGGTAAAGACCCTGAGATCAAGACGATACCGAGAGGATATCGTCAGAGCTCAAGCTTTTTATCAGATGCGACATGTCAGGAACCAAAAGCGTGGGATGCAAGCAACAGGCATGCTGGGCCGGCCACGATGCCGGTTGCGTTGCTGATTCGAACTGGAAGGGATCTTCGATGACAAGAGTCCAGGCTGCCCTCCAACTTGGGATGTGCATGCGGGGTGTGTCTAGGCATCACAGAGGACTTGAGAGGTCTCTTCTTTCTTGGTGAAAGAGGTTGAGAGAGGATCAAAATGCACTGGGCAACAGAGTTGAATGCCTTGCAAGTTGTCAAGTTTGCTTCAACTCGAGTCTTGAACCGAGGGCATCAAGTTTGCTGATTAGCCTCCCATCACTAACGTTAGCTCAACCACTCTCAACTCACCCTCGCTAGCCGCGACTCTCACACACACACTTACTTGGCCCTCACCTCGAGGCAATCTCGACCGCACATGTCCATCCAATGACGGCAAACCCTCACCCACAATATTCTTGTTCAGAACTTGCAAGCCTAGCCGAGTCTTTCTGTCTTTTGGTCGCCTAGGTTGCAGACTTGCAGACACCACCTAAAAGCGGCGTCCAGGTTCGAGCCCTCTCAGCCTATGGCAACCCTGCCATTAGCATTACGACTCCGGGATCCGGGTTTTACCGACACCGCGACAATTCCGGGGCGCATGGACACTGAGAGTCTGGCCCCCCGGTTGTAGAAATCCCCTTCGACGTCAGTGACCGACCACGAGCCAAGAGGGTCCACGACCATTAATATCAACTCCACACCCTTCTTCACCTTTCCCCCATCTGTCTAATCTGTTATACCCCGCCGACAATCGCTTCACCGACGTCAAGATTCGAATCTCTCAGATAGTGGAAATCCTGTTTTCTGGTCATCATTTGAGGGGGGATCTGAATCTCCCTCTCTTGCCATCCCATCAGCGTCATCGCCATTTGCCGAGGACCGCACAGTCACTCCCCCCCCGACTTGGGTGTATCACCGACTTCAACTCACCCACTCTCTACAACTCCTCGACGATGCCTTCACAACGCCCCTACTTCCTCTCCTCCTTCCTCGCCGCCTTCCGCCCCCAAGGCCCCTCCATCTCTACATCCTCCTCCCACCAGCACCAACCAAACAAGCACACCCGCGATGCAACAACCACCACCACAGCCGCCGCCGCCGCAGCAGCAGCAGCAGCATCCTCAGCAACCACGTCGACATCCACCGCCGCCTCGTCCTCACATCATCACCACCATCATCACCACCACCAAACAACCTCATCGAGCGTCGCCATCCGCTCCCCCGCCTCCGGACCCACGACGACCGCCGCCACATCCCCCGGCACCGGCGCCGCGATACCCATCCCCGGCTCGTCGGGCCGCCGCGGTAGCGACAGCAGCAGCGAGGGCTTCCGCGACGTGATAGGCGCCGACAAGTTCTACATCGGCGGCCGCACGCCCGGAGGCGAGGAGAAGTTCTTCAAGCTCGGCGTTATTCGGCGCGTGCGGAGCAACGACGGCCTTAGCCTCGACCGCCTGAGCTTATAGGGATGATGGCAACAGCAAGGCTGCAGTGCCTTCTATATGCTTTCAATCGGTTTTCGGGATTGGTATTGGCCACTATTACATGGAGGAGCCCTCACGGTACATAGAGCATATCTGGGTTTGCTCCACGGGGAAGATTTAAATCACCGAATGACGATGGGACGAATTGGTTCACGGGTTCATTATTATCTTTTGGCGTCATGGCTACGGCGTTGGGCAAGTGTTGATGGCTTTTTTACACGGGGCACAAATGTCTCGCACAAGTTACTTGGGTATTGCGTCCCTAAATGACCAAAAAGTGTCTATTGTAGACTTAGTTGCATGAAAGGGCATGATTTTAAAAAAACTACCACATGAAGCGCTGCAGTCGACCCTCGTCGAGCAGTGTGCCGTCTTCTGCCTTCCACAAGTAGGGCTTGTAGAGGAAGATGTACCCAGTGACGACGTTGATGGCGATGAACCACCCCGTCTCCAGAATGAGACGCACATCGTAGCGCCTGAAAGCCTTCGCTACTGGCCCCAGCTTAGTTTGCATCAAGGCTCCGACCAAGCCGCTAGGTTCATGATCGTGGAGTCTCCATGCCGGCACCAGTAGCCTCCACATGACCCACGGGATGATAAAGTACCGCGGCTCAACCAGCGGCGCCGTCATGAGAGATAGCGTCGTGGCGAGGAGGAAGATGAGACCCGTGGATGTGCAAGCTGGTTCGACAGAGGCCAAAAGGGGATCCTGCTCCAAGGCCTGGCTGAGTTGCTGCTCCTCGGCTCGGGCCTCTGGAGATGTCACCTCGATGGCCGCAGGAAAGGGGGCATCAGTCTGCCGAGCCGAGGCTCCGCGTCTGATCCAGAAAAGATTGCTCATGAAAGGCACCTGGCCCGATACCATGTAGTGCACCGAACATGTGTCTTTGCTGCCAATGAAGAACATGGGCGAACAACCCGCCATGACATCCCAGGTCATCCAGCGAGCCACCGTGTACGGCACGATCAGAGCATATCGGATCCAGGATGCCCGGCGGATTGTATACCGGAAGATGTAAAACATGTAGTGACGGTTGTCGGCGAGGGTGAAGGGGTGGATGATGGTGTTGTACCGGACCACCGCGACGGAGAGGAGGATTGTGGCGAGGATGTAGATGGGCCAGAGGATCTTGGAGTTGAATATAAAGTCTGCCATCTTCAGGGGCGCTGAAAGAGCCGGGGGCGCGGTGTCCGGTGCTCCAGTGTCTGGGGCCCTGACGGGAGTCCTGCTTGAAGCACCACGGCTGCTTCGAGATTTGCTTCCCTTGCCAACTCTAGTTCCAACGGCCGGTGTGGCGACAGAGCTAGGCGACTTGCTGGCGATGACTCGGATCAGGGCGTTGAAAAAGGGGAGGGCGCAAGGAACTAGAAGAGGGAGAGAAAAGAAGCCAAAGAATGGCCAGATGTAGAGCATCTGCGGTAGATGAATAGTGGCGATGTGGTTGGATTTATCCCCTACTCTCAGTTAACAACGTGAGCATCAAGACAAACATACAAGACTCACCGAGCACAACTCCACCGTTCCACAAGACAAATAACCCAAAAGCTACGAGGACGGCAATGTATGGCCAGATCTGCCTGATGACGCGGATCGGGTTGTAGAGAGCGGCGATGCCCAGGCTCAGAACGCAAAAGATCATCTCTTGTCTCCTGGTTAGTAACTTGTTCGTATGCATCCAGAGAAGTTGACTCACCATCTGGCCAGAGCATATGCAGCGGGGGATCATGGATGTCACCGAGCGAATACCTCCATAGATAGTACTTGACCTGTTCAATAAGAGAGGACATGAACGGCTGGTCAACCCGCTCCGGCCGCAATGTCTTGATCGCATGGACCACTTCCAGACCCCCCATGTAGACAACCACCCAGAACACATTCGTCTGGCGGAAGAACAAGGTGAAAACCCCAAGAAGGACCGTCAAGAGATCGTTCAGGGGTGAACTCTGGTCTCGTCCAAGGCGTCCGAGGTGGTTCAGGTATGCGACCAGAACAGCGGCCGTGGAAGCCACGTCGGTGTAATAGAGCCCAGAGAAGAAGAACAGGAGCGGAAAGAGCGCGATATTGAACGCGGTGTGAAGTGCGTACTGAGAATGAACGTGCAGTCTTATCGAGGAGTGCGCTTCATATAGACGCGACTCAATCTGATGGCGGCATTGGAGAGCCAAATAAGCCAGGAACATCAACGCAACGGCATTCGCAGCCCGCAGACTGCTTGCATCGCAGACATAACCTCCAAGAGACCCATTTGGACGCACTACTCCCGGGACTAGGAGAGAAAGAAGATAACTGGCTTTCTATTAGTATTGCGGAAAAAGGGGCATGCAGACGAGACTTACAGGCCTGGAGGCGTTGTGATCTTGTCGTCCCACTCCAGAAACTTGCCCTCACAATACTTTTGCGCTTGTGGGATATGAAAAACCTCATCCTTTATGGGGTCAGTCTTGTGAAAACTACCTTGTCACCTATAGAAAAACTCACCAGGTAGGGCTCTGGGACAATGGCCGAAACGATGTAGAGCCAGGAGAAACAGAGGGCGGCAAGGACAACTGGTAACAAGCCAGCTAACCAGGAGAAGGAGCCTTTAGACTTGTTGAGCAGACAGAAGAAGATAGGGAGCACAACCAGACCGCTTGAAGCCGCCCAGAATGAGAGGTTGTTCTGCGGCTCCATGTTGACAAGTGTCCAACACGACAGCTCGCGAATGAGTTTAAAATGAATCAAGGCAGAAGTGAGTAGAGAAATATCATGACATGAAAAGAAAAAGAAGAGAAAAGAAAAATCTCCTCTACCTGCAAGTTGAGAAGGAAAATGAGTGGACGTCTCAAAGCTTGGGTTTGACTTGAGATTGAGATTATGGAGTTGTTCAGTGAGAAGGAGAGACAGTGCTTGGCGCATCATGACCTGCACTGTGCTCCAGGCGCTTGGTCTCCAATTGGAGTCAAGTCATCAATTGACGTTGCACCATCACATGGCTCTGTAACATGGCAGAATTCCATTGTATCTCGTAATTGACAGGCACAATGTATCGAGGAATAGTCTTTTAGGTAGATATTCAATAGCGAGGCGTGCATTTCCCATTCGAGTCATTGCTGCAATGCGAGCAGCAGCTCAATAGCCGCCAGCCAATCACAGTCCGTACATTTCACAGCAAATCATCAAAATTCAAGGCTCAGAACACGTCTATTGGAATATCTTGTACAACCAGAGCCGCCCACGCAACAGAGACGGGCCACTGAATAATGTCTATCGTCCGCATTCCACCGTTTGATTTAGAAGGGCTGCGCATGACGTTAGCAGGGGAATGAGAGCTTCAACGGTTGAGCTGCGACTCACGTTGTCGGCGGGGTGGATCTCCGGGCGGAAGTAGTCGCCGAGGACGGGGATCTTCTGTGGAGAGAGTCAGCGCTGTGGTTAGAGAGGTATTCCGCTGTCTATATCCGTACCTGGAGGACGTCGCGCTGCACACGGGGGATACCGTTGGCGAAGAGGAGGACACCAACGACGGCGGGGGCGCCGTAGAAGGCAAGACGGGTGCCGCTGTGACAATCGGTCAGCATCTTCTCAAGACGCAATCCAGCCCTCGAACACGACTGCTCTCCCCATCTTCCAAAGCCCCCTTCGATCACCGAAGCCCAGCACTGGTCGTCTGGGTCGTGAGAACTGATCCAAGGTTTCGGAGGAACGGAAGGGAGTAGCAGGCTCGGGTTCGCTTCGTGTTCTCGGCGGTCGGATCGTGCTTCATGCTCGGGCGGAATACTCACATTCTGGTGGCAGACTGAATAGTGAAGCCAGCCAGGTTAGGCTGAGAGTGGTACCTATTGCCCGAGTGTTAGTCGTCGCCCTTGAACAATCTTGATCCATCTCGAATGCCGCAATTCGCTCGTGATACGCAGCCGTTTGACAATCGATGCATCGTAGATCTGGGTGGAGAAGGGCGTACTTGGGACCGTAGGCGCTCTTGAACTCGGCCATGCGGATGGGAGTCTGTCGAGAATCAGGTTAGCGAGAGTTGTACCTGGAAATTGGGACGCCGAGGGCCATTGGCGGGTATTAATCGCCCTCTGCGTAAGAGGTCCAACGTACGTAGGAAACCATCTTGACTCGTGGGGGCGGTGGAAGCCTTGTGCGTCGTTCAATTGCTCGTCGATAGGATATTCGTCGTCGTAAAAAGGATGGCCTTGGTTGCGCGAGTTTGCCGGACGGGAAAGACCGGGTTTGTTTGGCCTCAGGCCTGAACCAAGCTCAAAGGCGACTCGGCCAATCACATCACGATTTACTGACCCACCCGACTTGGGAGCTTCCACAGCCTCGCATTGGAGGCTCTTCTTGTTCTTCCCTCTCACATCCAATAATTACTCTTGACAACTTGTCTGGCACGGATCACGGGATGGATACCTTCATTGACCGTCGCTTTGAGCGGCTGGAAAAGGCGCTTGCCAATTTGATCGACTCGGTCACCAAATATCACCCATCTACAGTGCATGCCCAAGAGCTCGAGGCGGCCGACAATGAACTAAGCAAAGGCTTGGAAGACGGTAGGTTTCTTTCGGCGCTGTTCTTCCTGGCCCTGATACTAACTGTGTATAGTCCAGACACACCAGAATAATTACCTACGGATTCAGCAACTCCGCGAGTCTTCAGCCGCTCTCGACACCCAGATCCGCGACACCATCTCGAGTCTCGCAACGACGCGCAAGGACATCGTTACGACGCATGCTACTACCTTCTCCGCCGAACCCAACTACCCCATCGCTTACGAAGAGCTGCTCAACTATGCTCGTCGCATTAGCAAGACGACCATGCCGCCCGCGGGCAGCATCAACCCCGTGTCACCCTCTCCCCCTGAGGGCCAGACACCCGCAGGCCAGACACCTGGGCCTGACTCTCAAAACGCCTCCGTCATGACGCCCTCGGCGCCTCCTACGTCGCAAGTCCAGAGCCCCGCCGTCATGAACGGCACACCGCATGTGTCCCAGGAACCTGCGACACAGCAGACCACCACATCGACCAACACCAACCTCCCCGAGGGGTGGACCCAGTTCCTGAACCCCCTGTCTGGCCAGCTCTTCTTCCCCTGGCCCCAGGAGGACAAGATCCGTGCTGGCTCCCTGGCCTCCAACCAAGTTCTCATGGAGCAAGGCATCGAACCCAAGGGCTATGATCCCGCTGAGGAGGAAGCGCGCAAGCAACGCGAGGAAGAGGAGCGGAAGCAGAAGGAGGAGGAGGCTCGCCTGGCTCAAGAGGAACGCGAGAGGAAGATCCGCGAAGACCGCGAACGCCAGCGCATCGAGCGGGAGCGACAGAGGGAGAAGGAACAAGAGGCATGGAGGCGAGCCAGCCTTGTTGGAGGGCCTTCTGGAGCTCCCGGCGAGAACAAGACCACGGCTGGACCTCCCCAGCAAAAGGCCCAGTTCCAGTTCACCAACCTGGATGATTTGGATGACGACGACGACGACGACGATTGAACCAGAAGCAAGCCATAAAATTTTGATCTCTATAGAAGCTGAAAACAATAAGAGATGCCTTCCCTCACCCATACATAACCAACGTATTTGAATTGTACCGGGCCCGTTCCCGATCTCTTTTGCCCGTCTAAAAATGAATCAAATCTACTCCGCCGACACAACAACCTGATATCGCTACACATGCCGTGCTGCCATCATTTCTCCGGCTGACCCTTGATCGTGATCAAAAGAGTGACGTGAGGTTAAATCGCAAATTCAGACGCTGGTCGTACATGTATTGTTACAAACGCCACACTCGTCTCCCTGTCATAAGTTATCCATCGTTCAAGGCCCGTTTTCAGGGCCTCTGCTGAGCCTCCATCGACACGACAGCTTAGTCGATCTTGATGGAGGAGTAAATCTTGCGGACAAACCACCAGCTTGCGAAGTAGCCAATGGAGCCTACGAACCAGGTCAGATATGAACAACAGTATTAGGACGGGCAACTTACCAGAAAGAATAAAGAATAGGAACGATATGAGAGCACTGTAGCCGATGTAGAGGACAGTACCAGCAAGACCACCCAGCTTGACCTTGGTGACAAGGTACAGCAGGCAGTTGAGGAAGATGTAGCCACCGCTCATGCCAGCAGCGAGGAAAGACCTCCACTGCCAGTTGTAGTTCTCTGAGCACAGCAGGAAGTAGACCATGAGGATGGTGACGGCGGCGCAAACGACAATCATGAGGCCATAGCAGAGGAACAGGAAACCGAACATGTAGTAGATCCTGCTGAACCAGATGGAACTGATGATGAAGTACAGCTCGACAAAGATGGCACCGAAGGGAAGGAGACCGACGATGAGCATACTGGGAATGGGCTTGAGATAGGTGGTCACAGGAGGAATCTGTCGAGGAATCTGGTTGGTGCGCACAGGAGGCTCAAAGCCAGGGGCGCGGAAACCAAGCCAGGAGCCAGCAACCGACAGAGGGATGGAGATGATGAACCAAATGGCGACGAGAACAATCATGGTGGTGAAAGGAACCGCACCCGATGACTGCTTAGCCCAAAGGAAGAGGTCCAGAAGGAAGAAGCAGGAAAAGACGATGCCAGGGACCAGAAGAGGGGTCAAGGCGATGTTGAGCTTCCAAGCCTCGCCCTGCCAGGCCTTGTAAGTTCTGGCCGAGACGTAACCCCCAACGAAGCCAAGGACAGTGTAGAGGAGAATCATGATGGTGCCCAGGGAGCCACGGTTGGAGGGAGACAGGAATCCAAGAAGGGCAAACAGAATAGTGCAGCCCGTCATGCAGAAGAGCTGGACACCGTTACCCGCGAGGACGGACAGGAGAAGAGGGCGAGGAGGAGGTCGGAAGACATCGCCATGAACCAGCTTCCAGCCAGAATCCTCCTGAACACCATCCTCGACGACCGAGGTGCCACCAAAGTCGTCGAGGTCGATCTGATCAAGTCGGTTATAGCGCGCAATATCCTTCTTGAGGGCTCGAACCAGAATCGACATGACAGTGAGGACGAGGATGACGACGATAATAGCAGTGTCGATAAGCCAGAACCAGTGAATCTTGGGGTCGAAGACGTGCAGATACTTGTCCCATCGCGTGGCCCAGGCGGTATCGGACTTGCGCCAGTAAACACTGTAACTGAAGGCAACCTTTTGGTCCTTGCCGTTGAACACGATGGGCTGGTGGTTGCCGCAGTCCGCCTTGCCTCCGTACTCCTTGGAGCTGGGCTCCACGACAACACCAACAACACGGCGCTGGCTGGCATCGTTGTTAACCTCGTGGTACTCGACCCAGATCTCGTAGTGGTTGTTGAAGAGGATGTTGTCGCTCTCGTCGTCCTGGCCGAGCAAGAAACCAGAGCTGTAAAAGGTAGTACCCGTCAACTGGTCCTTAATCTGCTGACCAGCAGGGAGACCGTCGACCAGCCAGTTCAAGCTGTAACCCTGCTCGATGCGGCTCTTGACGAAGTTGATGGACTTCTCGGGGTACGTCGTCTCGCAAAGGGGCTTGCAGGTTTCGTTCTTGCCCATGATGAGCTCGAAGGGGGAGGTCATGATTCGGTCTCCGAAGAGAATGCTGCCTAGACTCTCCGACACATATTGAGGACCACCCTCAGGCCTGCAGAATTGAAACGCGGGATGGTAGTAGTCGTACGAGACAACCGAGTGCAGACGAGAATCTTGGGGCGCGGCGACAGGTTTGATGCTGTTGACGTAGAGAGGGACCTTGTCTCCGTCCTTGTACGTGGTCGGGGCGACACCGGGGAGGTAGAAGGCCGAGGCCAGCTGGGGAACCGCTAGAAGCGAGGTAAGAAGCACCGTTGAAGGCGCAAAGTCTCTGAAATGCATCTTGAAAGGTTGGTCATGCGCAGACAGGCGCAAATCTAATGGAAAGAGCGTTGCGAAAGATAGATGCTAGATGTCGAGTCCAGCTTGGAGCTGACGACAATGCGCGGATCGAGATTCCGCGGCGGCGAGGGAGGATGATGCAAGACCAGATAGCCTGGCAACAAGAGGCTCAATAGCTCCTGCTTCGACTGCCGGTCGTTAATACGATGGATGGAGTGGTGAATCAAGCCAGCGGAAAAGCTGCACGAGTTAGACGCCAACTCAGGGAGCTTCGAGGCCACTTTGGACTTCAGGTCCCTATTATCTGGCCAAGTCCCAGACGAACAGCTGCGTTTCTCGCTTAGTCAGGAGATAAGCCCCGGAAGATCCCCTTCCCGGGACGGGGATCGGCAGCAAGCGAGGGCAGGCGTGGTGTGCTGTGGCGCAAAGTGGCTAGTGTGACAAGCCTGCGCCTGCAGATTCTCCAACATGGCCCCGCTAAAAAGTTGAAGCAGCCAAAACTTTTTGACAAGACATCCAACCTCGCGTCTACGTCTCGGACACATACTACAACATGGCGGCCCCAACGACATTACCAGCGCTGCTGACATCGCTGACGCAGTCGCTTTCCTCTGCCCTCGAGGTCACCCCCAAAATCGCCGCCATTGAACACCAGAAGGACGGCATCTCCCTCCTCGACGTCAAGAACGAACTCCTCCTTTCCTACCTACAAAACCTCGTCTTCTTGATTCTCCTCAAGCTTCGCAACTCCAAGTCGGATCAAGAAAAGCCAGACGAAGATGATTCCGAGCTGGACGAATCTGTGCGATCAAAACTGGTGGAGCTGCGTCTGTACCTCGAGAGAGGAGCCCGGCCATTGGAGGAGAAGCTACGCTACTCTATCGACCGATTCCTTCGAACAGCCGACGATGTAGAGCGTGAGAGAAAGGCAGCCGAGATGGAACAGAAGGAGTCGGGATCTGAAGACGAGTCTGAGGAGGATTCTGAGGAGGAGAGCGAGGCCATCTCCCGTAAACCTGGCGAACTTTCAGCGGCACCCAAATTCGGAGCTCTGGTTGGCGGTGTTGCGACCGAGATGTCCCACGATGGAGGAGCGCCAGGCGTTTACCGTCCTCCCAAACGAGAACGCCAGGTCATGGACGCCCCCCAGCGTCGCGACCGTCGCGGGATCAAGTCGCATACCATGGAAGAGTTTGTTGCTTCAGAGCTTTCTTCTGCTCCTCTGGCCCAGCCCAGTATTGGCACGACCATCGTCCAGGGTGGTCGCAAGATGAAGACGGATGCCGAGCGAAAGGAGGAGGCGGAGCGCCGAGAGTACGAAGAGTCCAACTTTACCCGTCTCCCCAAGGAGAGCAAGAAGGACCGAGCCAAGAAGGCGAAGCAGTCTGGTCGCAGCAATCGCATGCAGTTTGGTGGCGAGGAGTGGCACAACCTTGGAGAGGGTGTTGACCGCATCGATCGTCTCACCAAGCGCAAGCAATCGGGCGGTGGTGTTCGCGCTCTCCTGGACAAGAGTCGGAAGCGTGGTATCGACACCACGGATGGACCTCGTGGTAGCGGCATGGGACCTGGAATTGGAGAGAGGTTTAACAAGAGGGTCAAGGTGCTGGAGGGAGGACGACGAGACCGTGGCAAGGGCCGGTAGAGGGTTGAGCATTATAGAGCATTTCTTGGGCGACTACATGGGTGGTTTGGGCTCGTCTTGCTTGAGCTACCTACCATACTGGCGATGATGGTGTCAAGTATTACATGAGAATAATGTTGTAGAGCTAAAAGCCAACTGGGGTGTGCTTATTCAACACCAAGCTGAACGGATTAAAAGGTTGAATAGATTGAGAGGAGTTGCCATCTTCCATGACGGCTATGAAAAGATTCACGTCTAAGGGACCCTTCATGGTACCTATGCTGCGATAAGATAAGAGACCCAAACTTTGGCGGGGGACGACCTAGCTTTGGAAATTTCTCCAGCGCCCCTCCAAGTAGAAGATGACCAACCCAACAAAGCAATTGCCGTGATACCCTCTTTCTTATTTGTCCTCTAATAATCATTGTCGCAAGGGAAACGGAAGGAGAAGACGAGAACCACATTTGAACCTCGCGAGGTACCTAGACTGCCGAGAGTCTCTCACGGTGGTTGTCTGAGAGCACAGCGCATCCGTCGCAAAGCTACCCTCCATCTCGACCTTGACAGCTTGCAGCAGCAGCACGTCGCCTTAACACTCCGATATAACCATCGCCTATACCCAACATATTACAAGATGGCTACTCGACCTGACGAGTCCGTGGTCCCAATGGACGTCGACGACATCGACCCCGAGCTCCAGCCATCAGCATCCCCAAACACCATAGACGACGATGACGAAGACGACCCCGTCACGGCGACCTACAACGTCTTCATAAACCCCTCCCTCCCGCTTGGCCGCCGACTCCTCATCCTCCAGCACCCAAACACCGCCAGCGACACCCCGCAGGCCGCGCCCACCGAGCTCCGCCTCAAGACGCGCGCAGGCATGGTCGAGGTCGACCTGCCCCTCGACAACAGCGTCGCCTACGACCGCGAGAAGGGTCTCAAGTGGGGGAAATCGTTGCAGGCTTCCATGGCGGCCAAGAATGGCGGCAGTCACGGTATGGCTGGTGGCTTTGGTGTTGGTGGTGTGCAGGGTCGTGGTGGGAGGAAGAAGACTGAGGAGGAACCTGATAACTTGGACTGGGCTGAGGCTGTCCGGCAGGACAAGGTACTGAGGACGCAGACGCTTGGTGGGCATTATCCCAAAACCCAGAAGCAGCTACACATGGTTGGCGTCTTTCAAGGGAGTGAGTACCCATTTATCACTGCGCAATACATTCTCTAACATGTACTCTAGAGGAGCTCCATCTCACCCCCGTCTCATCCCTCGTCATGCTTCGCCCTCAGCTACATCACATAGACGCAGCCGTTCAACTCGACCGTCAAGCCACCTCGAAGGATTCGGGTCCGGCTTCAAGTGGTGGCACTGCCCGAGCTATCCACATGACAGTCAAGACTACCGGGGACGGCGATACCGTCACCACCGAGACTATGGCTGACCGCCTGCGCGCCGTCCAGTCCGAAAACTGGCGCACACTGCGCTTCACCGACGAGAACGAGGAGGCCGCGTGGGAGGTCTATAACGAGAGTCTGTTCCTGCGTCCTGCCGAGGGTGAAGCTCAGGCCGAGGAGGAGACAAAGGGCAAGGAGACAAAGACCGACGCCGCTGCAAAGGAGGAGCGGCCGTTGGAGGATGCCGTTCCCCATCTGGGCCGCAAGTGGGATGATGACCAGTACTTTGAGGCAGTCTTCAAGGTGAAGAAGCCCAAACCTGGCTTCCCGAGCGATTCTTAGAAAGAACCCAGCGCGGATACCTTGGTCGAGGATCACCAGGAGCCCGACCCAAAGGAACTGGGCGGAGCGACAAAGCAACTCCCTCGACGTCCAAGAAAACATGAAGCCACAACCTCGGTCACCATGGTGGTTGACTAGGCTGGCCGTCAATGGCAACGAGGTCCTGGAGATGGTTGAAACACGGTTGCATGAGACGGCGTAATAGGATACAGAACAATTCATAGAATGGGGAATGCAATGAGACACTGATACGACACGGGGCACCTCCAGATCGCTTTGCAAAAACGCGTATAATTCGAAATACTATATAACTTATTCTCGATAGAAAAGAGCCCGCTCCCAAACTCTCTCCACGAGTAGTCAGTCGTCCGACATGGTAACCTATGCCGGTAACACAAGAGTGCGCTGAGGTGAGCACTCTACGCTTTGATATTTGGTACACCCATCATGCAATGCAATCGCGATGCGTCGTTCCCAATATTCTCCTCCATCAACCCGTAAACCTGATTCTCTTTTCTTGCACCACGCATTATCCCGGTTCTCCTTAGTGCTCCCAAATGCCAGCCCAGAAACCCAAAGAATCGCCATCGACTGCGTGCATATCAAACGTCTGTTTACTGGAGAAGCTCAACATCCAACCCGATGGAACGCATAAACAGGTTGACGCTGTTCAGCCGCTCGGCCCCCATAACCGGCGGCAGCGTCTTTGAAACAGTGACCGTGTCGAGGACGCGGTCCTTGACAGCCAAGACCAGGCGAGTCTGTTGGTCGTGAGACGCACTGACGCCCATAGCTGCAAGAAGTTGCCACACATAGACGTCCTCTCCGGTGTTGACACTGCCGGGGAAGATGTGAGGCAGCGAAGGCTCGAGTCTGCTGAACAAGATCTCAAAAGTGCGGTCCCTGATAATTGTTAGCTCAAAGTCCAAATATCTGCTCGAGGGCTCACATACCATTTATCCCATTGCTCCGGAGTGCCGGCGCCCGTTTGCTTGAGGAGGACGGCACGGCTAAGAATAAGTGTCAACATGGACACGCCGATTCTCGATCTGGCAATGAGGTCCACGTTGAGCTTTGTAGCAATGAGGTTCAGGACGCCATCAACAATATCCAAACCAGTATCATTGAAGTACTGCATCAATGATGGCATCACAGTAGAGATGAACAGTTCAATCTTCTCTCGCATCCGTGCGTTAAGAGTAGTCACCTCACCCGGTGTGATGGCCGCGCCTTGCACAACATCCAACTGGTCGAGGTGGTAGATGATCATGGTCAAGATGGTAGTTCGTTGCTCAAAAGAGAGGTGAGGGAAGATTCGAGGGATGGCCCTCTCTCCCTTGGCGCAAGACAAGAAAGCGATGAAGGGGTGAGGAACGATGACTCCAATCGGCTCATGGACCTTGAGTTCACCCCAAAGCTTGGCGTTGTAGGCCTCCAGAACGGTAGCCCACTCCTTGTGTTTGTTCTCCAATTCCTCATCGGGGCTCGTCATCGGGGGTGGGATAAGTCGAACATGATCCTCAATCTGCATAAGCGTCTGGTACACCTTCTCCACGTTGCGTAGAATCGTCTTTCGGTCAAGGCTGGAGCCCTTCTTTCCGCTGCTTGGACGCTGGTGGTCGCTCTCGGTTCGCTTGATGTTAAGGAGAGGCTTGGGTGTCTTTGCATTGCTGAACGAAATCTTTCCCAGACTTCCGGCGATGACAAGCTGGGGGTTCTTGGGCTTGTTCTTGGCAGCCTCAACAGCTCGCTGGACCTGCTGTTCCATTCGCTGGAAGTGGTTCTCGGCAGGTCGGCCATGTCGTCGCATGCCGCCCTGGCGGCTGCCCGTCTGGTACAGGTATGTCTGGGCAAAGTTGCTGAGAGGCTGGCTGGGATTCTGACGCTGACCGGCTCGAATATGGCTGTAAACCTGATAGTAGAAATCCTCCGCAATAGACGCATCTGAACCCTCAACGGGGTTGCCGGTGGCGGAGACGAGCTGTTGAAGCTGGATGCGGGTGATGAAGTTCTTGTCTTGTGGAGTCATCAAACCATTGTCCTTGGAGAGAAGCCAGATCTTGTGGTTACGCTTGGCCCTCTTCGTCTCTTGATCCAAAAAGGCAGCCTTCTCTTCCTCTGACATCTGCATCATCTGAGGATGCGCTTGCAACTGAGCAAGACTAGCGGTGGTGCCATGTGAGTGCTTGGCCTGGTGGCCATGAGGCGCAGCCCGCGCATCAGGAGTAGAGCGGTTAGGGTTCTGCAGGATCTGGGTAGGTTGGGCCGGGAGTTGATGTTGCTGAACAGGAGTTGCCTGAAGTCCTTGGGCTGGCGGCGTGGGCTTCGGCTGGATGCTCTGAGGTCGTTGCAGGATAGTCACTGGGTGGCCATGTCCATGCTGCTGGGGAGGCTGCTGCTGAACAGGATATCCGGGAGGGGGCTGTTGATAAGCTAGTTCCGCGACAGGAGGCTGAGGGGTCGGTTTCTTGGGCTGAGCTCGCATGGCAGCCTCGACCTCCTCCAGACTCATGACCTTGCGACTAGAAGCGGGAATAGAATGGACGGGGGGAGCGGGAGAAGGCTGCTTGGCGGGCTTGGCTGGCCCAATGCCCCAGATACTTCTGTCGACGTGGAGATCGGGAAGCGGTTCGGGGTCTCGGTACTTTTCATAGCCAGAGCGTACAGGTTGTTGAACGGGCTGGTTGGAGTAGTACGAGTGCATATCGGCGGCGCCATACTGAGGAACGGCGGGGGTGGTCTTGATCGTTGGCCCCTGGCGATGGAACCGGAGATGTTCTTCCTCAATAGCATCGGCAACCTTGGCAGTCTGGCCGAAAAAGTCGAAATCCTTGCCAACACTCTTTCCCACCGCAGGGCCACTATCTCCAAAAGTATCGTCATTGAAAGCATCGCCGGTTTCCTCAAGCTGATCTCCAAGCCCATCATAGGTATCCTCAAAGTCGAGGGCATCATCGCCACCTCCATCCCTGCCCGACAACCCTGCAAAGGGGTCGTGGGTTTGGGAGAAGCCAGGCGCCGCCGTGTTATGGCGGCCGGTTGCGTCGAAGCCGAAGAATGACATGTTGGCTATGGGATTCGAAAGTAAAGGAGTGAACGGTGATTGTGCTAGGAAGAAATTAGTATTGTGTCTGAGGCCAGGTTAAGTAACTTTTAGCAGCCCTGAGCTTCGAGCCCCGCCCAAGCTGTCCTCCAGCGCTCCCCTGCAAGACAGACAACAGAGATCGTGGTCCCATTCGGAAGAATTAAAGGATGGGTTTCCAAGTTTCGGATTTCGATATCCCAGAACTAACGTCGATTCCCACGTGGCCCCTCTACCGGATTTGTCGCGCATGTTGTATATATGTCTTCTGGGCACAGCCAAGTCGTCCTCGGAGTCGTCCATGTCGACAAGTCTTGTTGCTGTCCTGACGGAGTGATACCAGACCACCATTTCTACGCTCGCCTCATCCACAGGTCGTTCGGGCGAAATGTCTTTGATCGTCCAGGAAGGTTCGGGCTTCAGAGAAGCATCCAGAAGTCTGCTGCAGACGAAACCGCAGAGATAACCAAACACAGAGCAGAGCGTCAAGACGCAAAAGACCAAACAAAAGTACTCACCACTAAGAAAAGGAGATCCTTGCGGGGTCGGCCAACGCGCACAAATCTATCATGATGTCTTCAACTGGTCGGGCTCAAAGAGGTTTGTATCCTAGCCAACCATGCGAAGATAGCACGAAGATGGCGGAAGTGGGGAGGCGAGGTTCGCAGAGCTCTGGCCGAACGCCGAGAGGTTGAAAATGCTGCGGAAGGCCGGGTGAGGGAGAGCGCGCTGCGGAAGAGATGCGCGGCGAGGCTCTGCTGCCAACGATGATGCGACGAGGAGCCAGCAATGTGCTCCAAGTCTTCCCCACATGTGGGATATTCCGTTCCCGGAGCACGGACCTGGGCAGGCAAGGTCAATCACGTGCGCATCCACGTGAGGGGAATTTTGAGAGCTCCATCTGGAAGCCTGCAAGGGCGTTATGGCTTGTAAGCCTCAAAGTGCTGGCTTCCAAGCTCAGAGGTGAGACCCTGCTATAATGCATGACCCTGATGCAGCTGGAAAGGATATTTCTGTTTTAGATCATGATATCGTGCTCCAATTGAACGCAATGCGTCCCCGAACTTGCATGCAGCGACTGGGAGGTTGCGCCGTAACCGCTTGAAGCTTATCTCAACCTCCACGCGTTTCCTCAAGAACGGCTGGAAACAATTATCGCGAGCCGATGACATCGTCGAGTCTGCTAGGAAACGGACAGATCTCCCTTTTCTTGAACCTTGCTGCATGTACGTGTCAATCTGCAGCAAGGGCGCAGATGCCATATGGCTGATCAATTGAGGAGTTAACTGTCCATTCTCTTCGAATCTTCTCGTGATGAACCCCCTCCACGGCCCCCTTCAGTTTGTTCTAAGATATAGTATGGGTTGTCAAGCCCTACGGAGCGCAGTGAGTCGCTGGCTATTGTTTATTTGACGCAGGAGAGCTGAGGGCGTGCAGTAGCTAGTGGGCTCGAGTGAAATTGCGACCAAAGGTACGGCTACGACGGAAAGATACACATGTCGCCATCCCATCTCATCTCATACTTGATGACGACTAAGAGCAATTGCTGGCGTCTACCCGGTCTAAGAATGGAAGTGCATGATACGAAGGAGATAGAGATTCTCTCCTATCTGTCCACATAGTTCAAGATCATGAGCTTCAATATCAGGCACGTCTATTTGCGGGCGAGACTGCCCTCCCTCGACCTTTCGACAAAAGCTGAAACAAGGGGTCTGGCAATTCTCCCCTGTAGATAACAGCCTCGTAAGCAGAAGAAAGGGAGACGACGCTTGCAGAGAAGGTGGGGAGAATTGAGCTGTTACAGGCTGAGTGCGGAGCTCCTGGACCCAATGTACCTTTTTTTATCACCCGCCGTGCCGCCTAAAACAACCTAAGGCCAAGGAAACGTAAAAGGGGGCTCCCTCTGGAGGAATACGAGGGAAAAGGTGGTGATGTATTGAGAAAAGGCGCCTTTCCTGATCAAGGAGCAGAGATGCTGCCACAAAAGTCTCTTGGTGATGCGGCTTGGAGTGGCAGTGGACCCGTCATTCCATCAGTTCTCGAATGACAGGTTGGAGGCACCTCTGATGATGAAAGGGGGACGCAATCCATCCGAATTGGCAGACGAGGGGCCTTGCAAGAGAAGGGCTGTTCTGTCGCATCTTGTCAGCCTCCGTGCCCGTCCCCTATCGACGGGCGGGCTGGTTCTGGGAGCAGCCGGGCCCCCTGGAGACGCCGAAGAGGTTACTATTAACTGGAAGCTCCCGTATGAGTGTCTGGACTCTGGCGAAGCTGGAGCCAGCGGGCAATAGCTTCGAATTGAGGCGGCCACGATTTTAGTACGTAGAGATCCTCTACCCCCTGAACGTCAGAGGCATCAGCTCAAGTAGCGCCAGGAGACGGCGCAGGTATCTTTTGATGAAGAGTACCTGGCCTCAAGTACTCCCAAGGAGGGCGGGCCACGTCTCAAGTAGCACAGACCGCCCCAAGGTACCTGTCTTGGCGGGCATCTCGCTGTACCTTCAAGTCCCGCGTACCTGACTTGACGATCGTTGACCCGCTCCTTGCTCATCCCCGGACACTCTGTTCATCCCCCATTCCTCTCGACTCGACGACTCTCGCCTCGTCTTGTCTCTTTATTCCTCCTTCTCCCCCATCACGAGCATCTTCTGCATCGTGTGGCCTTGCATTTCTTTTTTCCTTGGTCGATTCAGGTCCACGGTCGACCATCTTAGGCGTCATTCAGAGCCCATCGAGGATGCTTGCTTGAGTGCCACCTTTAGTACAAAAGTTTCTCGGCCTTGCTTGGCTCCTAATCTTTTTTCGCCCTGTGCGCGCGCCCGCTCCCCGTCGCGACAGATCATCCTTTCTCCATCCTCCATCATCACCCACTTCAGATTCTTCGAGCCCTTCCTTTATTGACGGTTCCGCATCGTCGAATCCATCTTCACCATGGCTGCCGGTCATACGCGCTACGTGCGCTACATTGCGCTCGCGCTCTTTGTATGTGCCCGCCTCCTGCTCATGCTCCCGCCAGCTTACGTCGCCACTCGCTAACGTGTCTTGTCCCAGACGCTCACTATGTTCTACTTCTTCTCCAACTCGAGATACGAGACCATCCCCGTCACCGGCAACGTTGGAAACTTCCCTGGTGGTCCCGGAAGCCCTGCAACTGGTGGCAACCAGGCTCCTGGCACTGTCCCCAATACCCCTAACTCTGGCAACTCTGTCAACTTCCCGCAAGGAGAATCCGCGCCCATTCCCGGCAATGATGATACCTCCCTCACCAAGGACGAGATTCCCGCCCAGAAGCCTGCTGCTGAGGGTGCTGCTCCCGTTGAGCCTGGTACTGAGGGTGCCGCCAAGCCCGCTGAGGAGCTCGCCAACGCTCCCATGGCCATGAACCCCAACGACCCTGGCTGGGGCGACCTCCTGGGTACTGCTCCTGGTCCCCGTATGAACGCCACCTTTGTCACTCTTGCTCGAAACAGCGACGTTTGGGAGATTGCCGAGTCTATCCGTCAGGTCGAGGATCGTTTCAACCGACGATACAACTACGACTGGGTCTTCCTCAACGACAAGCCCTTTGATGATCAGTTCAAGAAGGTCACCACCTCCCTCTGCTCTGGTAAGACTCACTACGGCCTGATTCCTGAGGAGCACTGGTCCTTCCCCGAGTGGATTGACCAGGAGAAGGCCAAGAAGGTTCGTGAGGACATGGCTGCGCGCAAGATTATCTATGGTGATTCCGTCAGCTACCGCCACATGTGCCGATTCGAGTCTGGTTTCTTCTTCCGACAGGAGATCATGATGAACTACGAGTACTACTGGCGTGTTGAGCCCTCTGTCAAGCTCTTCTGCGATATCCACTACGACCCCTTCCGCGTCATGCACGAGAACAACAAGAAGTACAGCTTCGTTCTCTCCCTTTATGAGTACATCGACACCATTCCTACTCTCTGGGACAGCACCAAGAAGTTCATGGCCAACCACCCCGAGCACATTGCTGAGGACAACTCGATGCGATTCCTCAGTGACGATGGCGGCAACACTTACAACAAGTGCCACTTTGTGAGTTTCTCAAGTATTTCAAATATCTTCATACACTAACCCTTTCTAGTGGTCCAACTTCGAGGTTGGTAGCCTTTCGTGGCTCCGAAGCAAGCCTTACCTCGACTTCTTTGAGTCTCTCGATAAGGACGGTGGTTTCTTCTACGAGCGATGGGGCGATGCTCCCGTCCACTCTATCGCTGCTGGTCTTCTCCTCAAGAAGGAGCAGGTCCACTTCTTCAACGACATCGCCTACTACCACGTTCCCTTCACTCACTGCCCCACTGGCGAGCAGAAGCGTCTTGACCTCCGCTGCCACTGCAACCCCAAGGAGAACTTTGACTGGAAGGGCTACTCTTGTAAGCACTTGTGATTTGTGACGTGTGGATGATTTGACTAACACAGCAACTAGGCACCTCCCGATATTACGAGCTCAACGGCATTGAGAAGCCCCAGGGCTACGAGGAGCAGCAGTAAACCAGCCACATGGGGTGGTTAGCGGTGGGATTGTACGTTTATCATACAGGTTGTAATGCTCTGTAGATTGTTTGCCTCATTTTTAGGCCGCACTTGATGGGTGGGGTTGGGGATGTTCGCTCGTGGACAAAATTCAGGCGTCTGGGTTTGAAATACTTTGGACAGCTTTGGTCATGTAGATGTGTATGAATCGATCGACTGTTTGGGATCTCTGGCATGGCTGCTGAACTTGCTTAAAATAATGTACAATATCGATACATGGCCGTAGCCAGGTTCTATCATGACGGCCTTGACCCATCTCAAGCCATCTCAGGTCATCTCGGCGGTGTATTTAGATGAATCGTTTATTCCAATTGTTCCTTAACCAACGGTGGCCTTCTTGGGCTTCTTGGTACCAAACTTGCTTCGACTTGTTGTTCGGCTAGCAACACCACCCTGGAAATTTGTTAGTACTTGATTCTCACTTGTAACTCTAGACCACGTCTTGCAGGTCCGCATCTTTGAAACATACCAGATCCAGAGCTCCTCGCACAAGACGGTACCGCACACCGGGACAATCCTGCGCTCGGCCACCTCTCACAAGAACAACACTGTGCTGCTGGATGTTGTGCCCCTCGCCGGGGATGTAGGCGGTGATGACGGCGCCGGTGGAGAGCTTGACACGAGCAGTCTTGCGCTCGCCAGAGTTGGGCTTCTTGGGCCGGACGACGCCCACACGGAGGCACACGCCCTTGAGGGCCGGGCAGTGCGTGTTGGACAGGGCGGGGGAGACGGCGTGGCGGGCACGCTTGCCCTTTCGGATCCCGCGGAGGACCTGGTTCAGCGTCGCGGGGCGGGCAGCCGTCGGGGCGAATGCGCGGGGCGCAGAGGTGGTGAACGTTCGAGGGCTGTTGATAAGGCGGCTCGGTGTTGAGATGACGGCCGAGGCGAGGGGCCGGCGGGTGGCCGGGGAGAAGAACTGGCGGAGGATGGAGCCGACCATTGCGACGGATGGTATCGGGTCGGAGGGCGACTTGTCGTGGGGTTGAATTGGTCCAATTCCAACCTATCTCTTTCCTACACTACCAAAGCTCCGATGAAGCCATATCAAAATCTCAGCCTCTCGCAATTGGATCACGTGATGAGAGCAATCGGAACCTGTCATCCTCCGTGCTCCGGTCAGATCACATGTTACCCCGGCATCTGGCATTTGGGGCCCCACCTGACGTCACCGGTTAATCCACGGGGACAAGTTCTCCTCCCCGCACCACCCGCATTTCAACAGCTACCGGTCGTCGGTTCCCCCAAATCTATTTCAATGCCGGTGTAATACCGAATGACCTCGACTGTTCGGTGGTTATCCTCGGCTGCCCAAGGCCGAGAAGAACCAGCTCTTGAACCGCCTCAGCCGTGAGACGCCCGCGGGTAGGATTGGATGTAGTGTGGCTGGCTGCGTTCTTTTGTTAGGGGTATATGGGGGGAGAAGGGGGCGGGAGCTGATTTCTACTCTTCAATTCTTTTTCTCCTTCTTTACATACCTCGTCTGAAGGAAGCTGTCCCTGTTCCGGCTGCTTTTGGTCCTCTCGTGGCTTGTGATTGTCTCTCCTCCACCTCGATATCTCGGCGATCAGACCTTCCTCCGACCTCCTTCTTAATTCCAGCCCTCCTCCTGGAAACTTCTAACCTCCCCCTTCTCTCTCTCTCTCTCTCTCGAATTCTTCGTTTGATACCCCAATCTTCTTCGCCATGTCGTCGTTTACTCGAGTCTTGCGCCCTGCCCTGAGGGGAGGACGAGGTCTTACACAGCGCGTCGCCACCGCTCCCCGTTGCATGACGAGGATAAGCCCGTAAGCAGAACCACATGCACACCCAATTGTAGAGGCCAATTGCTCACCTGAACGCTCTAGCAATGTTGCCCGACCTCTGTCCACCACATCCCCCCGTCGCAATGACCACGTCGACATCTCCGAGATCCCCCCCACGCCCATCTCGCACCTCTCCGAGGTCGAGGCCGCCATGGCTGACGCCGTCTCCAAATTCGCCGCCGACGTGATCCTCCCCAAGGCTCGCGAGATGGACGAGGCCGAGGAGATGGACCCCGCTGTTGTCGAGCAGCTCTTTGAGCAGGGCCTCATGGGCGTCGAGATCCCCGAGGAGTATGGCGGCGCCGGCATGAACTTCACCTCTGCCATTATCGGCATCGAGGAGCTCGCCCGCGCTGACCCCTCCGTGTCCGTCCTGGTCGATGTGCACAACACCCTGTGCAACACTGCCATTATCAAGTACGGCTCCCCGGCCTTGAAGAAGAAGTGGCTCCCCCGCCTCGCGACCAACACGGTCGCCTCCTTCTGCCTCTCGGAGCCCGTCTCCGGCTCCGACGCCTTCGCGCTGGCCACCAAGGCCACCGAGACGGCCGACGGCTTCAAGATCAACGGCGGAAAGATGTGGATCACAAACTCGATGGAGTCGGATCTCTTCATCGTCTTTGCCAACCTCGACCCCAGCAAGGGCTACAAGGGCATCACCGCCTTCCTGGTCGAGAAGGGCACACCGGGCTTCTCCATCGCCAAGAAGGAGAAGAAGCTGGGCATCCGCGCCTCGAGCACCTGCGTCATCAACTTCGACGACGTCGTCGTGCCCAAGGAGAACCTCCTCGGTGAGCGCGGCCACGGTTACAAGTACGCCATCAGCCTCCTCAACGAGGGTCGCATTGGTATCGCCGCTCAGATGACGGGTCTGGCCCTCGGCGCCTTTGAGAACGCCGCCCGCTACGTCTGGAACGACCGCAAGCAGTTTGGCCAGCTCGTCGGTGAGTTCCAGGGCATGCAGCACCAGATCGCCCAGTCCTACACCGAGATCGCCGCCGCCCGCGCCCTCGTCTACAACGCCGCTCGCAAGAAGGAGGCCGGTGAGGACTTTGTCAAGGACGCCGCCATGGCCAAGCTCTACGCCTCCCAGGTCGCCGGCCGCGTCAGCGGTCTCGCCGTCGAGTGGATGGGCGGCATGGGCTTCGTGCGCGAGGGTCTTGCCGAGAAGTACTTCCGTGACAGCAAGATTGGTGCCATCTACGAAGGCACTAGCAACATTCAGTAAGTAATCTGTTCCCATCTGTAGAGTGATGATGTTAACATCAAGTCAAGACTCAACACGATTGCCAAGCTGCTCCAGAAGGAGTACACTTCTTAGAGGGGATAAAGGCAAAATGTAGAAAAGAGAATGGATATAAATAGGAACGAAAAAAATACCAAAAGATCGAAATCATGCTGTTATGCCTCGTCCGTTGAAAGACTGAACAAATGTACTTGTGTTGAAGACTGAGAATGATTGAATTGCCTCAACCGTTGCAAACCAACCACGAGTTGAATTGAGTTGAATGATTTTTCAGAGCCTTGCAACTATTGAATAGTAGAACAAGAAGAAAGCCCCGAAAAGCCTAGTCCTTGGCCTGAGCCGTAGTCACGTCCAACCACATATTCCACATCACTCCAAGTATCGAGCCCTCCCACGCGTAGTATGACAGTCACTATTGTGATCTATAAAAACAAGAGTATACCATACTGCTACTACTAGCTACCCTTCGGCTTGTTTCCAAGAGCCTCGTTACTTCTCGCTTCTATTAAGCAGACACGCTGTTTCTCCCATTGCTGTCCGCTGTCTGCCACTATGGCCCCTGACATGGCTTCAACCATGACTTGGCCATCTGTTTTTTTCTCCAACCTCTTGCCCGACAACAAATCACCTACAACCAACCAAACAGCACACAATAGAAGCGCCTCCAGACGCTCTCCCCGAGCTCGCTGCACCGACATCACCTGCCCGCGGTGTCCGGTCCATCTAACCATCACGCCTGGGTATCCGATAGGCAAGACAATTCCTCACCGCGGCGCCATCATGTCAACAAAGAATTGCAAAATCGTCAATCTCGTGTGCAGTCGTTTAATCAAAGTCGGCAGTGTAAGAGAAGCCACGGAACTCCTCCTGCATAGCCTGTGACAAGACTGAAGACAAATGTTAGCATTGATTTTTAACAAAGCCAAGGGCAAACTTACCAGACTGGACTGGGGTCAAAACAGGGGTAACACTGGTAAACTCGGAATCGAAGTTGCTGGTATCCGTTGGGTTCTTGATAGAAGGCATGAAAGGAGGCTGCACCCGCTTGTGGTAGATGTCGTCCCAGTTGATGTTGCGGAAGAAGGGCTGGCTCATCACCTCCTGTGCATCAGTTGGGCCGCTTCCGAGTCGCTGATCCGGCTCACGAGTGAGCAGCTTCTGAAGAATCGAGACCGAGTCCCTAGGCATGTGAATCGGGTACAGAGGCTCATCAGCAAGGATAGCGTCGTAGATTTCGTCCTCATCCTCTCCACGGAAAGGAGATTGTTGCAGAAGCATCTGGTAAATCAAGACACCAAACGCCCACCAATCGACAGAGCGCCCGTACTTCTTGTCAAGCAGAATCTAGTTCAAAGTCAGAGAAAGCACAACATCCAGTCATCGTAATCACGTACCTCGGGGGCCATGAACTCGGGAGTACCACAGAAGGTGCTCGTTGTCGAACCATACCACATATCCTCCTTGCACAGACCATAATCACCAATCTTGACATGGCCGTCGAGCGACAAGAGAATGTTATCGAGCTTCAGATCACGGTAGATGACACCGTTCTCGTGGAAGTACTTGAGCGCCAAGCAAACCTCGGCAGCATAGAATCTAGAGGGCGTTAGAATAAGTAGCTAGCGGCTATCACTCAGTCAACTTACTGCGCTCGCTTGGTACCAAACTGTCCACGCTGAATGTGAAGCATCAGATCACCACCACTGACATACTCCATGACAAAGTAGACACGGGTCTCGGTCTGGAAACACGCGTGCAGGTTGGTAAGGAAGGGGTGTCGTCCCCTGTTCGCCACCAGGAACACTCGCTTCTCGGATCGAATGCTTTCAACTTCGTCGTTCTCAATGATAAACTCCTTCTTGAGCACCTTGATAGCGTAAAGCTTTCGAGACCGCTTGGTCTCAGCCAACATGACCTTTCCAAAGTTACCCTTACCCAGCACAGCAAGGAAGTTGAAGTGATCAAGACCAATACGCTGACCAGTGCCAGGATCGGTAGCAAGAGGGAGCTGCATTCGCTGTCCGCCAGATACGGATCCCTGAGAGGGAGACATGGGTTCCGCCTGCGGCTTGTGCGGAGGCACCTGTGGCTGTTGTTGGTAAGAAGGCTGCTGCTGTTGCGGCTGCTGTTGCGGCACTGGGGGCAACGGCTGTTGAGGAGGTGGCTGCTGAGGATACTGCTGCGGCTGCACAGGTCGTTGAGCCTGCTGAGGAGCTTGTCCGCCATAACCAGGGTTGACATTGGCATAGTCTGCAGGGTTGTACTTGCGCTGCTGTCCAGCACTGGGTTGACTCGCTTGACCGTACGCATCCTCCTGTTGATCATAGCCGCCGCTGTAACGTCCGTAGTCCGACTGTTGCCGTTGAGCACCACCAGGGACGCCAGACATGGCTGCACTGGCAGCTGCGGTTGCCGCTGAGCTTGAGGATGTTCGATCTGGGTGTGGTCTCTGTGCCTGGGGTTGGTTGTACATGAGCTTCGCTGCCTCGGTTGCCTCAGGAGAAGCTGGTCCAGGCGCATAACTGGGAGCAGTAGAGCTCGAGTACGAAGGTGCTGCGGAGTGAGTGCTAGTCGGGCTCGTCTTTCCGGGCCGCAGAGTCTTCTCGGTGAGGGACGAAACCTTGGCTTGCCTCTGCTTCTGAGTCCTGATACCGTCCAAGATCTGGTTGGCCACGGCCATGGACATGCCGCAGAAGTCTGGAACAAGGTGAACACACTGGGCGTGGCAGGTAAGGCCACATTCTAGGCAGCATTAGTCCCGTCCAAAGTGAACGAGTAAGATCATGAACATACCGGAACACTTTCGACAATTCTTCTTTCCAAAGGGCAGGATGTAACCGCAGTGGCAGCACCAGTTTGCAGTCATATTCGAGAAGGGCGTGAACCTGTGAGGAATGCGGTGGTTGATCTTCTCCTCGTCGGGATCAGTCTCTGCATTACTCTTGCTAATGCACTTTGTGACCACGCTGGAATAACACTTGGTATGGCAAGTGTACTTGCAGTCCTCGCACTGCATGCCGGTCGAGTACTTGAGGAAATCTCCGCAGAGCGCGCAGCGCATGATGTTGTAGAACTGGTGCTGCACAAACTTGTGGCCGTACATCTCGTGAACCTCCTCCTTGCGCTGGCGGACGGCACCCTTTCGTCCAAGACCAAGGTCGACAGGGCGCCTGTCGCTCTTGTTGAAGCTCATTTGAAGCTGAATCTGTCCTGTGGGCTCGAGATTGAACCACCCATCGATAGGTCCTGTGTTGACCTGAGGTTGAGGGCCAGGTGTTCCGAATGCGCCGCCCTGCTCGTTGCCCTGCTGAGGAACGTCGGGCGATGTAGGGGATCCTCCAAAGGAACCCTGAGACGGGCTCATTGGGAATTGCGAAGGGGCAGAAGCGCTGCCCATCCTGTCCGCAGATACCCAACCGGAGCTGTTCATCTCAGCCTCGATCCTCTTACGGCGCATCTCCTCAATGATGTCGGAAATTCGAACCCAAAGCATGGCAATGGGCATTGGGTGCTCGCCGGGCTTGTCGTAGACAGTTAGTTCGATCTCGTTAGCCTTGTCCACCTCGATGGTGTGGTATTCAGCCTCCCAGCGATCGTTTCGCGAGGCCCTGGTTCGAGCCATGACGGTGTCTTCAACCTTGACAGCAACGAAGGTCTCGGGTCCTCGCGTGAATCTTCCAGTAGGAGCGTGATCGACATCCTTGACGGCAACAACTCGAATCGCCAGACTTCCACTGAGGGGCTTCCTGAGGTTAGGTGTGTTGATCGAGTCGTCTAGTTGGTGTTAGCACGCAACACTAGTCAAGACAAAAGAAGCAAGCTCACCATCCTGGGCATCCGCAGTGTCCATGTCGATGTGTAGCTCTTCGTATCTCTTGAGCGCCTGCTTCAGCAGTACTATCTTCTGCTTGCTCTCAACTTTCCTCGCAGCGGCGTCGGCCTTGCTCTTCCGGTCGCCCTCCATGCCGTAGAGTTGCACCATCTTTTCAATACCCTTCAGATACTGCTCCTCGACATTGAGCTTGAACTGAATCTGCGACAGCATGAGCTGGATGCGGGGTCCCAAGTGCGGTGTGTCATATTTGATCAAATCTGCATCGTATTAGTCCTGCGCAGGGTGAGCAGATAAGAGCGAGGCCATCACAAACCTAGCCTAGTAAAGTTTGGCCGTGTCTTCGGGATACCAGAGTTGGGCCCTGGAGTGGCATAAGGATGGCGCGGAGGCATCAGATCAGAATGACCGCCACCGTACTGTCCCGAGCCAGAGCCGTAGGAGCCCCTCTCTCCCGCCCAGTTGCCTGAACCATCCTTGGGAGGGGGCGCTGGAGCGTCGTCGCCGGCATCGTCCAAGGACATGCCTTCAACGCCCTGGCCGATACGTCGCTGCTGGATGTCCTGCAGCTTCTCCTCGAAGAACTTGAGGTTTCGGCGGCCATCGCGCATCTGAGAGTCGAGGCGGGAGCGGACTGCCTCGTTGTTGGTCTGGGCCCTCATCGCATTGGCGGCGTTGATGAGGGCCTTTTCCCTCTCGATCTTCTTGTAGATATTCTGAATTGCTTCCTCGTCGTTCATGGCGGTCGTGGGTGCGCGATGCGTTCGCGCGGGACGGGGAAAGATGAGGGAGGAAGAGGACGGGGGCGACAGCCGTCAAGACGAGCCGGTATACACAGCCTCGGCGACGCCTTGGATGCGGCGGGCGAGGGACGGTCGACAGGTTTTGCCCAGGAAGAACGGCGAGACGACGGGATCGACAGCTGACGTCTCGCGTGGTTGGGTACCGAGCACAGCAGCAGGAACGGTACCGTGTGCGTGCGTGTGCGTGGCCGTAGGCCGACGGGCTTCTGTTGCTTGTTTGAAGCAGAAGCTGGCGAGTTAGGAGGAGAGATAGTCAGGAGGAGGTAGGAGGATCAAAGGGTGGTGTGGTGGGAGA